>JAQGAF010001662.1:0-28739 GCA_034687865.1 Kryphioiulus occultus
ATGGCATCAACTCCCATATTATTTCATGGATATCTGCATTTCTAACAGGAAGAAAGCAAAGAGTCGTAATTAATGGAAGAATGTAATATGTAATATGTTTCATTTATATACATTTTTTAGCAGTATAATATGTATGCCTGTTTATGTCAACAATAGGGATTGAAACAAGCTATATATTCAACAAAAACCCTTTTTAAAGTAATTTACAAGTAACCTCCACGAAATTGGTAAGAGAATTTGTGCGAACATTTTTTCTGTAAAATCGTTCTGGGATTAATCGCTAAGTAATTTTTCCGAAAATTCGTTCGCAATACTGTATTTTAGGGTAGTAAAAGCATTAATTTTCAAGTAAGAAATACACGTAAAAACGACATAAAAATTCGCTAAGCGTGCATTTAATAAATAGCCTTAATTAATCATTAAAACCTAAAACATTCAAACTGATATTGAGCAGTCCAAGTGTATCGTAAACAGTGCGTTTCAAATGTGTTTTCACGTACATGTAGTACGTTTCATTTATACATTTAGTGCAATATATGCCTGTTTATGTCAGCAATTGGGCTTGAAACAAGCTATGGGGACAACAGTCCCAGAAATGCGATCCAGCCATTTATGGTTATTGGAATGAGGAATTCGTGTCGCACAATGGTAGTGTCATGTTTTTGCTGCAAATGTATTTTCCTGGGTCTCCCCTCACCATTTAGGTAAGGGTCAACAAAACACGAGCCAAAAACGAGATAGACAGGCGTAATTTCGGCCAGGAATTCCAGTTATGAGCAGCATTCTTTGGGCAGATTTTATTAAACTGACAATTTCGTTGAAGAGAAAAAAGCCATATTCCCATCCCCCAAAACACGAATTGATATATGGGCTTCGACACGCTGGAAAATAGCGGTCGATTATGGCCCTTTGTGCGTTGAGCTTCGGTCCAATAATTCTCTGGCAAAAGTAAATACTCGGTGGGCGATATTCAATAACTTTTGACCGACGTCCACTCCAGCGAAAAAAAATCTCTCATATTTTTGGCATATATGAAAAACAAACAGGGCCATAAAACACGATGAAACTGGTCCAACAATGCGTTTCCCTCAGCTAAAATCAAAATTGGAGATTTGAAAACTGGGATAGCCAGACTTTGATTTGGGGATTTGCACGTAGGAGGCTCGAAAAGCTGTAACTAAAATAAAAGGAGACAAATGGGTGAAAATGGTTTAATACGGGGATGAGACTCGCTCCAGCTCCTATAGGAATTCACCGAGAAAAATGCCGATAATGAGAAAATATACGTCGGCACAGACGTGGCATATTGAGAGGGGAAAAAAGTTTCAATATGCGGCTTCCGTGCTTCAAATTTATTGCCCCAAAAACGAGCCTGAGCACAAGCATAAGCTAAGATGAGAACGCCAATATGGCGACTTTTGAGACGAGGAACATCCGAAATTTCAATCAAATTAAAGCAGACTCCTAAGACCGTCCTGAAAGTGTTGAAATTTGTTCCATTGGTTTCTTACAAACATTCTCGAGGTACGAGCCAAGAATGCATGAACTGTTTTCAAGAAAATATTATTAAAATTGCTGCTGCCCAAAATTGGAAAATGTGTTTTAAGATTTCTGGAAACTTACGCACTAATTCATGTATGCAGTACTCCTGAAAGTGTTGGTATTTGTTCCATTGGTTTCTTACAATATTATTGAGGTACGATCCAAGAATGCATGAACTGTTTTCGAGAAAATATTATTAAAATTGCTGCTGCACAAAATTGGAAAATGTGTTTTAAGTCTTTAGGATACGTATGCACCGATTCATGTACACTGCATACCGTACAGTCAATGAAAAGTTTGCATTATTGAGTGTGAATATAGTTAAAGAAAAATTTACTCAGACATAATACAGGAATATACGTATCGTTTTGAAGATTGCAGAAAACTGCAGTTCCAAAAAAATGGGAAATTTTATTTGCAATTTTTTTAGGATACTGACATGTAAAATGTATGCACTGATAGAGAGTACACCAAAGCAATATTTGCAAACCTGAGTGTGCTTTACTGATGAGAAAATGACTAGCAATGCTTTACATTAGAAAACATTAATAGCAAAATACATGTATGCTGTAGTTTTTTTAAGGATTACAGAGTAGGGATTAATGATTTTTACTACAACTGATGTGTTTTTGCCAGAAAAATACCTTTTGCAGCTAAAACAATGTTTGCATTCCTGAGTGTGAATGTTAAACAACAATATCCATTAGAATGCATCAATAGCAAACTAAGCAATTCTAGCTTTGTTTCCATCTTAGTATTACAGAGCAAATGTACTTGTATACATAGTACTAGTATAAGTTAGAAAATTGCTGACAGAAAAAACGAGGGAAAATTCACATTTGAGGCCTCTATGAAGGAAATGCAATTAAATTATTAAAGAAATGCAATACATGTTTCTAAATGCAATGCAATACGTCTTCAAACAGTTAAGGAAACTATGCATTTACAATTTAGATGTTAGGATATCGTCAGAAAAAATATTAAATTTAGAAAGATTTGATATCTAACAGAATATGTCATAACACTCGTAGTTTGCGTGACTTAAAAAAGTCCAACAAACTACACTGTATAAGATGAATAGCTATGTTACCTTTTTGCAAGAATATACTTCCGTTTCGACTTCTTTTCGGAAGTTCCCCGTTTCAATTCCGTAAAAAACACTTCATAAGATATTCAGGAGAAACAGAAGCAGTTGGGGCACTGACTTAAAACTCATTTGCTATGCCGTCGTGAGGCCATTCAGCGAACTATGCAGCGATGAAATTCCTTCATTTCGAGCTACTAAACAGTTCATCGATATTGCCGGTATAGTGCCTTTCAGCCACAAAAACAATGCATTTCTACTTGCTTATTTCCTTTGTTACTCGTTTTTTCTGCCCCAGTTTTTTCTGGAGTCCAAAATTGCAATTTGTTGTCCGGGACATACAGATGCCCTTCGGGCAAAACTGGCAAAATATCAGTTTCCAACTTTATGAAATTTTTGGGAAAAAAAAAGCAATGCAAATATATCATTCTCTTCGACATACCCAATGACAACTGAGTTATCTACTACCAATATTTGCAGAAATGTATAACGAATATAACGGATATAAAAGCGAATTGTAAGGTCGCATTGTCATTTTGTCTTTGATGCAACGTGATATATACATGTAAACGTCAACTAACCCATGAATAAGTTTTTGTCTATTAGCTACATATATAAGTATACGAATGTGAAAAACAACGGTACATGTCGTGTTAAAAAGTTTGGCCCAAATGGTAGAGCAGTATATTAGATAAAATGTTATTAAAATGTAAATATGTCCTTAAAAACCTCGTTTTCAGTTATGATTGACGAAATGTTGAATTTAAATTTTATGAGTTTGACCATAACAGTTTTTAAATAACAATAAATGTTCACATTAACCTCATAAATGATAACTTTACTGACCTTACAGTCACCTAAGATGTTTAACAGGTTACCCCAGCGATAAAAATTTCAACTTCCCTAACTTTTTCATGTTTTTAAAACAAAGTAAATCCACTTTCCCTGACTTTTTCAATGTAAATCCACTTACCCTGACTTTTTCAAAGTAAATCCGCTTTCCCTGACCATTTCAAAGTAAATTCACTCTCCTTTTTTTTTCAAAGTAAATTCACTTTCCCTGAGTTTTCAAATTAAATCCACTTTCCCTGACCATTTCAAAGTAAATTCACTCTCCTTTTTTTTCAAATAAGTTCACTTTCCCTGACTTTTTCAAAGTGAAATTCACTTTCCCTGACTTCTTCATGTGTCTTTTCTCACGCCGTTATCTAGCCATAGCTGAAACCTGCACTGTATATTTGACCCAAAACCAATTTCTTCTCGTGAAACCTGGTCATATCAGAAACCTGACTTTCACCATGGCACTGAATTCACGTTTCTTCATGTTTCTCCAAACTCAAACATACGCTTACATGCACAATTAAACGGTCATGAAATTGGTCAAATGATCGTACTTTCCCAAACCTGAATCTTGCTTCCGAACATTTCATTTTTTCCATCATTACCTGACCTGCTGACCATCGGTCATACCATGGTGACTGATGCAGTATACGTGGACATTCACCACCATGGTTTCTGACAGGCAGCAAAGTCAAGAGTTCACGATAAAAAGCAGACAATGGCGGTTGATTTTGACGTATTTATGAACCCGCCATGCGTGTCGTCTGTCTTAAGTAGTCTATACGTACGTCATAAGTGGATTGGCGAAAACAAAAGCATTTTCATTAGGTCGTTTATGCCTGGCTCACTCGTCTCACTCAAGCACAATTGGTTTTGTGTTCATGTCGGCCACGTTTGGCGGGTATAGGCTCAATAGCGACAGACATTTATTACAGAAACACACACACGCACACGTAGCGTATACCCTGGTATTACATTTTTTATCCTCTTCGAAAATATCTCGGAAATGTATGTGAGACGAGCGACAATAATGGCCGAAAGCAATAGGAATGAGAAAGAGAGACAAGCAGTGTGACACGCTTTTTTTATACTCTATTGGAGTTGCCTTTCAAATGTGATATGGATTTTCTCCAGGGAAACAGCGTCTTACAGTCAAGACGACTAACGTTGTCAGCAATTGCTAATTTATCTGTTCGATTGTTGGCAAAAATGCCTCATGCATCCATTTATTCATTCTCGAGCTTGCCTATACGCAACTTCTTGGGCCATTTCAGACGCTCTTATTTCCCTTGGCCATTGGGGCCTCTGACATCTTTCCAGACATGACAATTTCGCTGTCTTTTTCCATCCACACATACACACGCAGACGGGGCATCCAGGGACTTTGGTAAACTAGACTTGTTTGCCTTTATCAACTCGACTCGGCTATTGTCTCGCTTCTACCATGCAAATAGGGCCATCGATGCATTTTATTTAAAAACAAATCTATAGTATCACGGGGTAGTTCCAAAAGGACAACCCACAATGTCTGGCATGACTGACAAACGTGCTGTCGCGAATACAGCAACACGATGGCATGCTGTGTTCAGTGGACTTTTAGGATAATTTGATAGTTTAAAGAAGTTATGTTCGAGTCTTCTTGTTTTCAAGGAATCACTTGATAGGACCAACATTACCAGCTAGAACATGGCCATTAACATTAAGGGTGTTTTCCGGATTTGAATTTTGCAAATTCCATGACTTTTGAATGAGTTTTTCATAACATCTTCATGCCATCTTCATGGCTTCTTCATGACTTCTACATTACTTCTTCATGACTTCTACATTACTTCTTCATGACTTCTCCATGACTTCGCCCATGACTTCGCCCATGACTTCGCCCATGACTTCGCCCATGACTTCGCCCATGACTTTACCATGACTTTACCATGACTTCTTCATGACTTCTTCATGACTTCAATAATTTCAAATGTCTATTAGAATATGGGATAGTTCAAAATTTTATGCCTTTTTCATGACTTCAAAAATTTCCCATGACTATTAAAATTCGGGGTCGTTCAAGTTTCATGACTTTTCTTCATGACTTCAAAAATTTCACATGCCCATTAGAATACGGGGTCGTTCAAGTTTCATGACTTCTTCATGACTTTTCTTCATGATTTTTCTTGATGACTTCAAAAATTTCACATGCCTATTAGAATATTGGCCACAAACACATCGTAGGTGAAATTTTTTTCGAAAATGGGTTACAAATGAAGAATTTAAACCCAACTTTTAATTTTGTGAATCAATGAATAGACAAAAAAGTGTCATGACCATAATGTAAATTTCATGACTTTTCCAAGAATTCCATGACCTGGATTTCATTTCATGACTTATCTATGGCTTCCACGACCGGTAGACACCCTCACTCAGACATTGAATTCCCACGAATTTTTGCAACAAATTAGCAACATAGTCATTTACATGTAAAGGGTGCGGCGGAATTGGTTAGTTGATTTAAATTATACACTGCGTCAATCTTTCAGTAAGTGGCTGACCAACTAAAACACACACCAATGTGTAGAGGAGTTCATACCATTTAGTTGGTGTAAATTTAGTACATTAGAACATTTAGAGCCCTACTTTTCTGGAAAACCCTGCATGTCAATGCGTTCCTACGGTTCCATAGACTTAACACGTACATGTTAATTTGATGATTTGTACCGAGTTTCCGATAAATAATGGTGGGGTTATGATTGCTAATAACACGAAAACTAAACTCAATTTCCGTAAAATTCCTGTTTTGTTTTAAACTTCCATTTAAAGAGTTTCTTTCAAACGTGAGATGATCGAACAAGCTATTTTCCAGAACTGTCGAATACGTAGACGAAGGAATACAAATAACTGACCCCCAATACTAATTTCATAATTTGTCAATTTCATTAATGACTTCATTTCATCGACCAGTCATATGTCGATACCATAGCTGTTTATGTAATTTTAATTTATACGATAACTCGCTTATGGGGGTGTACGTGATTGTAATAGTATTGTTGCTAAGAGGTGTTTTGCCCAACTTCAGGGTTGACTGGCATATAATGAGGTGCCATATAAATGATATTTTGAAAATTGTCTACTCGTAAAAACGTTGCATTTCTTGCTTTCGAGAACCGACGAGAAAATCTCTCGGGAGGTTGGCAATCAATAATTTCATAAGAGACTTGACTCGGTTTATTTTATGAACAAAAAAAAAATTCCAATAAATCTACTAACTTGTTTCTAAATACCGATACAGTTGACTTTCTGCCAAGCAAAACAGATTTGATAAAACGATTTCCACGGCGCGTATGAGTAGCTCGCAAACACTGAAACGTTCAAGCAGCTAAATCATTTTTATGCTTAGGAAAATTGCCAACTATTTTTTTGTGTGTGCAAAATTAAAGCGAATCTCGTTCACCATATGGTGCTACTGTGCCTCACAGCCTGTCCCCAAGGCAAATTTACGTAGGCATTAATTTGATAGACAAATGTTTAATAAAATATCAAAAACTTTGTTTGAATTAAAGAAATTTATTAAAAACATAGTATTAGCCAAATATATTTTTTTTAATCGTGAAAATTGATATATTCATGAACATGTATGTACAATTCAATGTTTAGTTATGTTGTAATTTTAGACAATTACTTCCTTCGTAAAATGTATATTTCTGAGGTTTGCAAATTTCAAGTTTACAAATAGTTCTACGAGCAGTTGAATATGCAATTAGAAGGAACGTGTTAGATAAATACCAGCTATAAATGAATTATATTGGAGATATCTAGCAACATTAATTCGGTTAATAACTTCATAAATTGAACTATACCAGACCAACAAACAAGGAAATTTCGGATTTGACCACGTGTGGCCATATACAAATTTTGCACTAGAGGTATCCCATTAGCTTGTATTTAAATTGTAATAAAATCAATATTGGCATCAATAGGCATGCTTTATATTTAAATGTTCATATAAATACGCTTATAAAATGTACAGTAAAATATAACAAAATTTTGTTTCAATTAGAGAAATTTCTGAAAAACATGCAGTTTAAGCCATATAATTATTTTTTAAATCGTGAACATTGAAATATGTATGGTACAATTCAATATTAAGTGACACGTATGCTTTAATTTTTTAGATAATTTTCTTCGTAAAATATTTCTGAGTTTTGCAAATTTTAAGTTTACAAATAATCCTACGAACAGCTAAATATATTTAAAGGGACGTGAGAGCCAAATAACAGCCATAAATTAATAATCTAAGATTTGACCACGTATGGCCATTCACAAATGTTGCGATATACAAATTTTGAACTAGAGGTATGCCAGAGCTTAAATTTAAATTTTAATAATATCAATATTGGCATCAGTTGGCATACTTTAAATTTAAATTCATATAATTACACTAATAAAATTAATAGTACAATATTTCTGCACATTTACGTTGACCAAATTTACACCATTATCAAAATTGATTTTTAAAACTCTACTATAGTCCCTTACGTGTTTGGCGATAATAATTTCACAAATAATTTTCTTCGTGAAAATTTAATGAAACTGATGCCAAACTTAACAAAGATGTGAAACGAGCAAGCCACGTCAAATTCATTTTTGGCTATATACAATTTTAGTTATATGTGTCCAGACCATTTGACGTCATCTAATAATCTCAATTTTGGACAACTTTCAAGATTCGTTCCCCTAATTTCTGAAGATTATTCCGGCCATGGCGCAAAACGCTAATTATACAAACAAAAGCTTAAACGGCTCGATAAAAACAGTAGCCATAAATTCGCCATATTTAGTTAAATCTAATTACGAGGTTGGCAACATGATATAAATACAACATTTAACGCTAGAGCATCACTTCCGCTCATTAAGCGAGAAAAATATTCCGAGTCAATGAACGGTTAATAAGTTAATAAGGCAATTTCTTGTTGTCGAAAAAGCCGCTTTTTCATCCTTTAATACTAAGTAACGGCTTCAATGTATGGCATTAAATTAAATCTTCCGTTTAATGAGGCGATATTAACGCGCGTGCAAGTCTAATAAAACGTCCAATAATAATTAATAAACAAGTCCACTAAATTAGGCTAACATCCAAAAGTGTTTCAATACACGATTGATGTCGAGTCCTGGTCTCCAATAAACCCCTGGGATATGTTTCACATACAGTATCAATTTAAAATTACCATTTGCACTAAATTTCCAAGTATTAATCATGTAAGCTGAAATACACGTACATGTACATATATTACCAAACCATGTTTCACTAAATGGCTATTATCTCAAAAGCACCGATTTTGAAATAATACTTTTGAAAAGTTATTACACAACTTATCTCGAATGTGGTTGAATTAGATTTCTTGAATTTAAAGCATATAAATTTTCCAAACAAGTATTTTGAAAGAATACATTGAAAAGTATTTTGAAAGAATACATTGAAAAGTATTTTAAACGCCATTTTGAATAAACTTTCACAATTAACTATATTGAATAGATGCTGTTAAGTATTATTAATTTTCAGGATATATATTATTTATCAAAAATCCAATTTTCTAAACTTGGGTGAATTTTTTACAGTACATTTTCCTACGCATACATGTACACATTCAAAACTGATCATATAATTTGCAGGTGTCTAACATAGACAATATACTAAGTATAGTGTATTTTATCCTCAAGCAAGCAACTACATGGTTCATACAAAAATTTGCAACTCAATTTCCCAGACTTCCCCTTATCAAAAAAATTTCATGTGTAATTAAAATTAACTGTATTTGCAACACTATAATCAACTATATTTTTTGTATTTTTCTGTCAGGATAACCAGCCAAATCTTCAATTTAATTTCCTTGCCTTTTCCAGGTTTTCCAGATACTTTTTGGAAAATTTCCATACTATTTCAAGAAACAATTTTCACAGATTCGATCAAAGCAAATATAAAATATAACGGAACTTTTAGAAATTATAGATTTCATCACGAACTGATGGAATTAGCCCAAATTTTGTACGAAGAAGTAATGATATTAATAATGAAGAGTGCCGTAGACAACATTTTTGAAAAATTACAAGAAATATTGGATTTTTAGTGTATACCTAGGTAAACCTGGAAAACCTGGTGAAATTAATTTCGATGCTAAGACTTGTGGTTAAAACCACTAGATCTCACACACCTATTTTTGAAGACTACTTCTTTGAAATAATAAAAAAATCTTCATAATGAATTTTTTCATAAGAATTACATGTGAATTTTTCATACGAAAAATCAATGATAATGATAAAAAATGATAATGGCAACGCCGTAGGTGAAATTTTTAGAAAAAGTAGATCGCAAAAACAGCTTTTCCAATGCTTTTCATGAGATGGTTACACCAATCAAAATAGTTGTGCCCCAACAGCAATAAAGACATTATGAATTTCCCTGACTCAATGGTAAAAATATAAACATTTCATTGACTTTCCCTGACCACATTTCATTTCCCTGACTTTCCTTGACGGTATGTACCCTGAACTAAATGTTCAGAAAGTATTTGGTAAATTTCTGTAAAAATGCATGTATTTTCGTAAAAGCAAAACAGACCCCACCATAAATTCAACTCAATTCAAATCACTCGACTTGCCACAGCCAGAAACAAGAGCAGATACATGCAGATATTAGGCAGATACAAGGGAGTCTCATTGCGCTCTAGTTTTATGCCTTTTCTCTGAAATTATTGCGCTAATTTTGTCTGTTTTATGCCGAACTAAACGACCCATAAGCGCCAATAAAAATAACAAACGACTGCATTTTAATTCGCATCTGTTAACGATGGTAGCCCTGCAAAACACCACACCACTTCTTAAGAACCAGCTCAATTCAACACCAGTCAATAATGTGGATGAGACAGGGTTACAACGTCACTGAATCGATTATATAGGAGTAATGAGTGATAACCAATTTAGCTTGGAAATATGAGGCCAATAAGCCCTGATTGATGGTGATTTTTGTTTTTTTCTTTGCAGGCCAGTTGAAGGAACCTGAATTTGCAGAAGGTGTGCCCAACATTACAGTGGCGGTCGGAAGGGAGGCAGTTTTGCCCTGTGTGGTCGACCATTTAGGGGCATATCGAGTGAGTGTTAACCTAACACCATGTGAAATGCATGTTACTCTGCAGTAAAATTTATTGATACCAAACATAGAATGTCATACTCCGATTTCAACTAACACATTTTGTCAAAAAACGCAATTAAATCAACTTTTGAAAAGTGATGTCATCTTGTCGAATAACAGGCACTTAGATATGCACAATAATAGTTCAAAATTTACACAAAATTGTAACATAACTTTTGTGCTTAGAAAACGCATGCATTGCATATGTGCTTCCTTTTTGGTAACAATTTTTGCATTGAAGAAACCCAAAAGTTGAATTGAGTTGCAAAACCTCATTTCGACTGAAATTGACTATATGAAGTCAAGTGAAGGATGACCTTCATCAAACCTAAAACTACATTTAATTTCCACTTCAATTTTTCTCCCTAAAACCAAGGAAATAATTAGTGGTTATTCCCTTTCGAATCCTTTTTAGCGAACTGCAAACTAAAATAGGCAGAAGTAAAATATGAGTTCACAATACACGCCATGAAATACCGTTTTGGTACTTGTTGGACAATACGTGTAGTTCAAATTTACTTTAAATATTTTACCTAACCCGAAATACCATTTTGGATTCTTGTTGGACAATAGTTCAACTTTTCAAATTTAAAATATTTTACCTTACATGAAATACTATTTTGGATACATGCTGGGTAATTGTTCAACTTTATCAAACTGAAAATATTTTACCTAACATGAAATACCATTTTGGATGTGTTGGAAAATAGTTCAACTTTACCAAACTTAAAATATTTGACCTAACATGACACTATCAAACTTCATGAAACTAATATCATACTTAAAACATTTCTTCAAACATGAACTACCATTTTGGATACTTGTTGGCAATAGTTCCAACTTTATCAAACTTAAAATATTTCACCTAATAACAAATAATTATTTTGATAGTATTCACCGATGTGACCTTTAGCATAATTACGACGTTTTCAAAGAAACGACAATCTTGAACAAATCTTAATGAAAGACATGATTTCATGGTTGAAATCACGATACCAGACCCCATGTTGGAATCTTGTCATGTGTCCCTTAATTCCATTGTTAGTGTAACATTGTTGTTGGAGGCCATCAGTGAGTGCACTCTTCTTGACCATTGGTCAATTGCTACCATTTTCAGGTGGCATGGATCAAAGTGGACACCCAAACTATTTACACGATTCACACTCGCGTAATCAGTCACAACGCTCGGATAGGCGCTTCTCACAACGGCCACCGGATATGGAATTTACACATCCGGAACGTGCAAGAAGAAGACAGGGGATATTACATGTGTCAGCTGAACACGTCGCCCATGAAGAACCAAGTGGGTTTTATCGACATTGTGGGTAAGTAAGCGAAAACATCGCCATGGTATTAATGGAGGACGAAGAAATTGCTAAGAGGCTTTTTGAGGTAAAAATCCATTAGGGGAACGTCGTAGCTTAACGTCGCAAGTTGAACATACATCATCTCACTGGATACATGTACATTGTGCATGGGATACCTAAAGGGGCACCAGTCGACCCAGGGCTTAAATTAGGTCAGTTTTACGAGTTTCGTGGACTGAGCAGGGATTCACTCACATATATCTGGGCTTATTGAAACATCTGTGTGGCCAACCTAACCGTACTTAAGAAACACCTTAATGACGTCGAACTATTAGCGAGATTAAAGGAGAGAAGCCAAACGTCATATACTTAAATTTCAGACAAAATTTCATACCAAAATTTGCAAATCAATTTCCCTCACTTTCCATAACGAAATCTGGCTCATTTCCCTGACTTAGCAAATAAAAATTGTCACGTGTAAGTAAAATTAACTTTATTCGCAACACATCAATTAACTACATTTCTTGTCTTTTTTTGTACAACTAACAATTCTTGGTCAATGCCTGTGTTCCAGGTAAGCAGCTTTTCGGACACTCATTTTTGATTCCAAAAAGCCAAAAAATTGAAATACAATATTTTTTGAATGTTTTCCCTGTCCCTTCCACCTGACTTTCAGATGACTTAATGGCGAAAATGTCAACAGTACCCTGACTTTCCCTGACTTTCCCTGACAATATGAACCCTACTTTAGCACAAATTACTAGAAATGTATCAGAAGGTATAGGAAATTATCAGAAATTTATCAGTTGTCGAAAATCACCAGAAATGTATAACAAAAATTGACAGAAATTTGCAATTTGACTTGAAATCTGGCCATAATATTCCAAACTTAACTAACTTAAAGATTTTTGAACAAGATTTCAAGTGAGTGCAAAATATTCCATATTTATCACACTTGTGTTTGACATTTAATTTTAAAGTTTGGAATATTTTGGACATGATTTCAAGAGTGTAAAATACTCCATTATTATCACACATATTGTGGACAAGATTCCAAGTTAGAACGCAAAATATCCCAAACTTATCACACTCAAGTTTGACACTTAATTTACAATATTTTGAACTAAATTTCAAGTGATAGTACAATTTTCTGCAAATTTTTTTCACACATTTCTGAAGATTTCTGACACCTTACACATTAATGAAAATTATACTAACGACAAAACATTCCAAACATTAATATTTACTTCCAAACGTTTATATCTAAAACGCCTAAAGAAATCCTAATTTAGAACTTCAGTTATAAATTAGTATTCGTTGTAATTTTGAAAAAAATGTCGCAACAAATGGCATTGATTTGCAACAGGCAAAGTCGGTTTGAGATCACAAGTTTTATTTTTAGTTGTTTTGGTTTAATCGTTTTATTTACAATATTAACAAGTCTTCAACATTTCACAACGTCATGTATGTCATATCTCTGGACAGGGGCCCACCATAAAAACACAATTTTTTCGTAGGTCCCCTGCCTGGTCATTTATCTCGATATGTTTTATGAAAACAGGAATCTAAAAACATCGGCTACGTTAGCCTAAAAGTCCAACCCATGTGCCGCATAAATTGCTGACCCTACAATAAAATTTATATGGGAAATTCATAAACGTCATCTCCATTGTGACGCATTGTGTAGGGGCATCTCCATTAGCGTCACTAATGTCGTTTTGTGGTCACGTTTTCGCCATTGGATTTATGCGAACCATAAAAGCTGAACAGTAGAGAGGAGTTATATTTTACTGCTCAAAAAAGGCAGTTAAATGTGGAATTTAGAAGCAAATTCAACGTTGCTATATAACACCATTAGAATATGGCAAATGTAAATTCGAGTGCACTTGCTCAAAATATGCTTCGTGAGGACTTTTGCCTATGAGGGGGATGAAAAACTCGCCTATTTATGCCAAAATTAATATCGGCATTAAAAAAATGTTCAGTAATTTCCCAAAGACAACTGCAATTGCGTTTAATGAAGGCAATAAATGGCAGTTCCTGGCCTATTTGGGATCATTGAGGGTGTCTGGCAATAAAAAACACGATTTTATTACCCAAATCTAAATGGTAATGATTTTTAGAATAGGAAAATACCGCATCTATAATACAGGGTGCCTGGCAATTCGAACATGTCATTGATTGAAAGTAAGGTAATTAATGTTCTTGAAAGGCATTGATTGTCATTTGCAGAAAGATTGTCAATATTATCATCAGGTCACTTTTTATTATGACCTTGGTTTAATCATTGAACAGCTTAGGAAAATAAGGAAAACATTTTACATGAGAAACTATAGGATTTAGGCTGGTTGACTTTGGCAGAATGGAAATTTGTCTAAAATCCTGCACTATTGTAAAAAGTGCAGTAAAGTGCAGTATAGTTAAAAAGTGAATTCACTAAAATAAGTTAACTTATTGCTAAAATATTGTTAAATGTTCTAACATTTTCTACAAGTTGTAAAATTTTGCAACACGTTCTAAAAGTTTGTTACCAGTTGTAATACGTTGCTACAAGTTGAAAAACTTTGCTACAATTTCTAAAATTGTGCTACAGGTTCGAAAATTGTGCTACAGGTTGTAAAACGTTGCTACAGGTTGTCAAATTTTGCTACAAGTTGTAACATTTTGCCACAAGTTGTAACATTTTGCCACAAGTTGTAACATTTTGCCACAAGTTGTAACATTTTACCACAAGTTGTAACATTTTACCACAAGTTGTAACATTTTACCACAAGTTGTAACATTTTGCGACAAGTTGTAACATTTTGCTACAAAATATAAAATTTTGCTACAAGCTGTAAAACGTTGCAACAAGTTGTAAAACGTTGCAACAAGCTGTAAAACGTTGCAACAAGTTGTAAAACGTTGCAACAAGTTGTAAAACGTTGCAACAAGCTGTAAAACGTTGCAACAAGCTGTAAAACGTTGCAACAAGCTGTAAAACGTTGCAACAAGTTGTAAAACGTTGCAACAAGTTGTAAAACGTTGCTACAAGTTGTAAAACGTTGCTACAAGTTCTAGAATTTTGCTCCAAGTTCTAGAATTTTGCTGCAAGTTCTAAAATTTTGCTACAAGTTACTAAAATTTTGCTAAAATTTTGATGAAATCAATATTTAAATACCATATCCTATCCTATTTTTGCATATCCAAAAATTAAGGACCTAATTCATAAATATAAAATTGCTAAAACAATGATTAATAGGAAGTCCAAAATGGTTTGTGGTCAAACTAGGAAAAAGTTCACGATTTTTTAGACTGTTTACATTTTACAATTCAAATAGCTCCTGTCAAGGACCACCAGCTGGTAGTTTCTGGCCATTTTTCTCCCTAAACCATCCCTATGAATAATGGATAGCTGCTACTAACAATAACAATTTTGAAATAATTCGCAGATTTATATATTCGGGACCCCACATTCAGGTACGGAAAAGATAAAACAACTGGCATAGTGTAACAACAGTTTATAATGGTTTCATTCAGACGTGTTTCCGTCAATAAATGGATAAATTTGCCAAAACCTACACCAGCTGACGATGAAATTAGTAATGATTCCATCAGAATTTCATAACACCACCCCAAAACGAAAATCGGCATCAAGATGTTAAGTTCACATTTGATCTTAGATTGCATTAATCTGAGTTTGGTGAAAGAAACATCTTTCATGGCAAACGTTTTGTTTCTAGCATTAATACGGTTCCATCCTTAAGACCCTAAACGTGGATAATTCATCACACATTCTTTGTCAGGTATTTCAACGCTTTTACATTGTGTTTTACGTGCTTAAAAGTACGACAGATGTCCATTTCTGTTAAAATCTCAATTTCTCAATGGCCTAATCTGTCCTAGAGATTTCAAGCCATCGCCATCCTTCGCCAATTGACGAATCCTAAACTCAATCTTTACTCTTAAGAGCCGGTGATTATCAAAAAAAATAAAAATTCAATTCACGTAAGAGGTTTTTTTACTGATAACTGCTGCTTGAAACACGTTATTGATCGTCTAGCTTATTTTTATGCCATTGCTGTTGAAGCAGTGTCAAATTTCCAAATTCAACAAAAGAATGCAGCTTTCATACCAAACCTACAATATACATGTATGCAACATTTATTCCACACATATATCGTTTATTGACACATGTTTAGCACTGTGCATGTAGTGTCTTTCTAACTTTCGCTATTTGCTTTAAATTGCCTTTAAAGTAAAATCTGAATTAAGAGGTTTTTTTAATTTGGAGAAACCATGCATATTAACAGCACATAGTGAGAAGTACAGGAAACGTCATCTCTGAATAACTGTTTACAACTTGAAATTTAGGAAACAAAATTAAAAAGAAGTTCACAATCTCGTAACATATAGAAAAGGTGCAAAACATTTGATCATAAAGGATGTCACATAAATGAGAAATAACAAAAATCAATAAAGATGCTGAATCTACTGCCAATAAAAACCTTAAAAGTTAAACAAAGAAGATCTGTCAAGCAAGGATGAGAACGATATTTCTAAATCCGTTTACAATTTTTCTCAAGTTAAAAGTTGGAAAATGTAAGCCAGTTAACATTTAATGATTTTTCAAGAACCTTTAATAAACAATATTTAAAGTCCAATATAGGACTAAGGACTTCAATGACCTGTGGGGAGGTTGCTATTAGAAAACTAATTGTTACATTCAGTTTTGTCCATACAACGATCGTTATTTGCTTTAAATTGCTTTTAAAGCCAAATCTGAGCATACTAATAGCACGTTATGAGAAGTCTAGGAAACGTCATCTCTGATTAAGTTTTTCAACTTTTTAATTTTAGACAAATTTGAAAAATTTAAAAATATTGCAACATATGCAAATTGCATGACCATTTTATTATGAAGGCTGTGACAAGCGAAAAATATAAAAAAATCAGCAAAGATTATGAATCGCCAACCAAGAATAAACCTTAAAGTTTAACACAGACGAATCTGTCAAGCAAGGATGAGAAAGATATTTAAGATTTCAAGATTTCTTAGTTTGTATTCAAATTTTCCGGAAGTTAAAAATTGTAAAATGTGAACCGTAGATGACTTTTCCTATGACTTTTCCTATCATGGCAAGGCTTATTCGATGATTTTGACTATGCCTTGTTTGAGAATTTTACATCCGAAGTACTTCGGGGCATCTTTTCCAGATTCAACGCCCATGGCAGCATAACTGTTATTTTTGCCTGTATTTTTTGCCAAGTTGGTTCGCCTTCTTCTCTTCTTTCATTTGCATAATATGATGAAGATGTGCAATGAAGCCGAGGATATTATGTAGTTTATTGCGTTTTATTAACGATGTGGTTTGTAGTCTGGCAGCGCAGATGCACTTGGGTTTGAAAAAGACGAATGACGATGAAATGCTATGCTGCAGAAATTACACCAACAGGGCAATATTGCCAGAAAAATCAGCAGAGCGGAACTTAACTCTGATAAATGTGCATACTTTTTGCCACTTCACATACTTGGCATCGAAAAAGGTCACAGAAAAGTTCAGGCCTGGACCACTTTTTAGCATTACCCATTTTCAAGTTGGGAAAAATGCACTTTTAAGAGATTCCTGTCCAAATTCTAAACAGGTGGTCCTGAAACTACTTCCAGGGTTGTGTTGATGTTTGCCAAGATCGCACTAATGAATCTCATAAAAAAATTATTTAGCAGCCCGAACCGATCCATCACAAGTTGTGAAGCGGTTTCAGTACGAAGACAACTATAGTATACATTGCTTATACCTAAATCCATCAACTTTGATGAGCGATGGAAAATATTCTCCAGTGTGATTGGCTCATCAATTCGTATTATTTGTGGATGCTAGTTGGGCCGAAATCGAGACAAGTCATTGCAGAAAGAGTTAACGAGTAATGGGAAATTGAAAATTAGGATATTGGCTAAAACAAGGAATTTCACCAAAAATTGTGTCGCAATTTGAACTTGAGTGTTATGAAGCATTGCAGCAGATTAAGTCATAGGATATATACACAGATAATCAGCCAAAATCATTCGTAAACAGTATGCCAACTGACCTCTATTTGGTTGGCCATTTGACGTGCCCTGTATAATTTCAAAATTACATATATTTAATTACATACATGTATATATAATTACTTTCTTCAGAGTACATCTTATTCTACACTTTTACAGTAATTTGTTTTTTGTAATCCGAGTTGAGTCGTTACTCAAAGAAAAAACACTTGCCCAAATCAAGCCAATAATATTTTTTCCCACAAACCTTAGGTCTCACAACCTAACTCCTAAGGACAATTTTTTGTACGTCATGTATGTTTGAAAAATTTAAACCGTGTGAAATATACAGTATGCTTGATTATTTAAGTCCTAATATAATTCTTAAAATTCGATATGATATGAACATAGTTTTCGGGCACCCTGCTTATTTTTCATGTAAACAGAGCTTCATAAATCAAGACTTCAAATTTGAAGGTTGGCAATCTCTAACTAACACTTTTGCTGAATGTATTTTATTATGAATTTCAAGTAAACAGAGCTTCACAAATCAACAAAACTATATTACCAATTAACAACACTTAATTTTCTACTTATCTACTTAACCCTGCCTATATAATCACCCTAAAGGCTGGCAATCACTGCTAATTTTTTGTTGGGGGTGATGTATTTGGACTAACTTGAAAATTTTATTTAAAAAGGATTAAATCGCATGCTTTACGATCGAAGCATTTACCATTATGTAATATTGATACCGTACTGTATACGTTAAGCACTTAAGTGACACCGGCAATATACAGAGTGCGTCAAAAGCTATTGTAGCATTTTCTGCAGCTAAAATTACATTTTACACGCAATTATAATTACAAATATAGCTCATATGGACCCTGAATATGTGCGAAATACGTTCGAAGCATTTACCAGCAAGCACTACTGTATAAACTTTAAGCACTTAAGTTACCGGAATATACAGAGTGCGTTAAAAACTATGGAGCATTTTCTGCAGCTAAAATTACATTTTACACGCAATTATAATTACAAATATAGCTCATATGGGTTCTGGATATGTGCAGAATACGTTCGAAACATTTACCAGCATGCAATACTGTATATGCTTTAAGTCCTTAAGTTACTGACAATATATAGAATGCGTCAAAAGTTATTATAGCATTTTATGCAACCAAAATTACATTTTACATATACTTAGAAATTAGCTCATTTGGACTCTGAATATGTGCCGATTTCTAAGGACCAAAACTGTAGTGTAGTTTTTGATGCTGTCGTTTCGTAATAGTCAAGCAAGCATCGTTTGTCTGCTGGCAAAATCTCAGGGTCCCGTTTAAAGGGCTTTTTTCGGGATTTTATTTTTCCCTTTCACTTTCCGTCGCCTCGCCAAATATGATTTCAAACGCGTTTTTTTCATTGTATATTTCTGTATTTATGCCCCGAGCCTAATCGTTCGTACCCAATTTCGACTCACTCGTCTCTCGTCCCGTTTTTTTATGTTTTTTTTTGCATTTTTCCCATTTTCCTCGGCTATCTCTCGGGTGCACTCGCGTTTGACCCGAAATTACAAAACGGTATTATGGCTGGGATTTGAAGCTACCCTAGCATCGCAATAAATCGAGTCATTGTATTGCTGGCCTGGTCGACGATTAATAGAGAATCGCTTACGACACGACAAGCCGCATTTTCGACCCCTTTTTGATTCAACCCCCCCACAAAAAAAAATCCACAAGTTGATCTACCGAGGCGAGACGTTGATACACCACGACGGATACTAAAAAAGCTTAGCACGCAAATCTAGCAACCATCCCCGAAATGTATATCGCAAACTTGCGAATTTTGAACTGAGATGATGCCATGGCAGTAGCAAACCCCCAATCATGGGCATCCCTCAATGGCAAATTTACAAAAATCGAGCCTATATTGTGATTCGTACTGGTTGAAAATGATCAATGACAAATACTGAGTATTAACTCTCTTCCTCATCATTTGGCCAATCTCAGTTCCCCCACCCTATGACGATGACATACTGTAATACTTGAACGTGCCCTGAACGTCCTCAGAATTTACAACATTTTTTTTTGCAAAATCAACCTTTCCTCATCCTGAATCACAAATGTAATTTTTGCTGAGGTAAAATGCAACGTACTAAGTTGATAAAGTTGGCTGTAGTATACAATAACATTGTAATAATTATTAAAAACTAATTTTACTGTCAAGTAAACAATGGACTTTTGCACACATAAGATTTAATTTTTGGTGAGGCTAATTCAAAATGAGATGATGTGAAGTAATTTTGCAAACTTTCTGTCATCATAATTACTAGACAAATTAGCTTGTAATTCAAACATTGGATTTTGTATACATCACAGATGGGATTTGTTCAATCCCAGTTCCCCTCCCTATGATGATGGCAAAATACTTGAACATGCCCTAAAAGTCCTCTACATTTACAACATTTGTTTTTCAAAATCAACCTTTCCTCATCCTGAGCCACACATTTAATTTCTGCTGAGGTAAACTTCGTCGTACTACGGTGATACATTTTATTGCAATATAAAATAATATTGTAATAATTATTAAAACTAATTTTATTGTCTGGTAAAAATGAACTTTTAACAATTCAAATTGAGATGAAGAAATTTTGTAAAATGTCTTTCACCATAATAACTACTTGTCAAAATAATAGCTTGTCTTACAAAGGTTGGATTTTTGTATACATCGCAGATTTAATTTTGGTTAGGTGAATTTAAAATGAGGTTAGGTGAATTAATTTTGAGAAATGTCGTTTATCACACTAAGTAATCAAGTAATATTGTCTCGCATACATGGGACTTTCTTAATATTAATTTCATATCTTTGATTGAAACCAATTTAAGAATTTCGCCGATGTTAAGCTAGATAATTTGCCATTAGTGGTTAGAAAATGTCCGGGACATTTTTACAGTATTTTTATAAAATTTACATTTATTCCACTAACTAAAAATTCTCTTCGGTTGTTGATTCTTGCATTTTTTTTTTAAATTAACATAAATACAATAATTTGTTTTCTTTTATTGCGATTTGATTGATTTGATTGATTACCGGGCGCCAATTTTAAATTCTGTGAATAAACCAGAAAATGAAATTTGCATTTACAAAGATTCGCAATGCAATTCATGTAACTCCACTGCATTGCGTATTTGTTCAATTTCCTGCCAAAGGAAATTGCAGGGAATCGTGAAAATTTTTCCAAAAATACAGTAATAAAATGGTCCCTTAAAATTTCTAACCAGTAATGCCAATTGTTCTAGTTTAACATTTCCGCAAAGTTTTTAATTTGGTAATTTGGTTTCAATCAAAGAAATGAAATTAATATTCAGAAAATCCCATGTATGCAAGACAATATTATTGGTGTACCTAGTGTGATAAGCGCATTTCCCAAAATTAATTCACCTCACCAAAATTAAATCTGATGTTAACAAAAATTAAGTGTTTGTAAGACAACTAATTTACCTAGTTATTATGATGAAAGAAATTTTACAAAATCACTTCACCTAATCACATGTATTCAAAGGTTCCTTCGATTAAAATTTAAAAATTTTAAATGTTGCGAAGATCCTAGTCTCGAAATATTTCCATTCTTCGGTAATGCCCACGTTAGGGAGGTTGAATTGCAGCCACAATGTACTGAATAATAAAATGTCTCCGGCAGGAAAACTAGTGTGCAATCGTATAAAAACCACCTGAATAAAATTGGGCCATATAGTGTAGACAAAAACGGTTGCAGAATAGCATTAAAATAAACTGCATCAGAAGAATCATCATTTGGAAAATTTTATGTTGCCTTTTTATGTCTCTCGAAGAATTCCAACAGGAGGAGGTTTTTATAACGAAAAACTTTAGATATGGTTTTTATTTGCCAGCCCACCTCATAAATGTTAGCAACACGCAGCAAAACGGTTCGACACAAAGGGCTAATTGGAACAGCGACGCGATTCCTTTCAATAAAAATTTAATAGGGCCTAAAGGGTTTCAACCCCAAAATTTTAAATTGTTTCCACTTTTATTATTTGCTTATATCTGGAAACTCCCCAGTGACCAGACACATACTGTATTTCGTACGTTAGATAAAAATCTTAAAATATTAATAAAGAGGAAAAGGAAAATAGAAAGCTTTTGTACGAAATTAATGTTATGTTCAACCTAGTTTAATTATTCGATTCGCTTGCAGTGTCATATAAGTGATCAAAGTTGTTTATTACGCATACCTTGTTTACAAATTGGAGTAACATTTTTTAATAATTCAATTTGGGGGCAGAAGTGCTGTTTTTCCTCGCAACAGAGGTGTTTGCAGTTTTTGCCGCACCTTCGGGGTAAAAGTACCGTAAGTCAAATCCAAGAGTTTGGAGTGGAAATTGGAGAAAATGCTGAAACCAATTTTATCTTAAAATAATTTTTTTTTGTTTAAATGAATCGCATGTAGTTTCTGAAATATCTTGTTCGAAACGATGTATTTTAAAATACATATTGCAATACAAACTACGTTACATTTAAAGGTATAATTTCAAAGTTATAATCAAAAATGTATTCAAAAATAAATATTAATGGTCTAATATCTAGCAGTACTTTCAACATTGGTCATTCAACACTTTCTTGTTAATGTAATTCCTAGCTCATTTCTAAACTGAAAAATGTAATTCCAAAATAAAATATTAAAACGTGTATTTCAAATGAACTATTTTTACATGCCTATTTTAAAAGTATTAAATATCCGAAATATCGGAAAAATAGAATATTTCATACTTTAATCCGCAGCTCATTTTAATACCTCAAAATGAAATTGAAAAACGAAATATTAAAACGTATCTTTTCAAATGAACTATTTTTACACGCCTATTTAAAAATATTAAATATCGGATAAATCGGAAATATTGCATATTTCATACATGTATGCATAAATACAATTAACTGCAATTGAGTGGAAAAGTATTCAATTAAAATTACTGTGCGAAATATTATAAAATATTTTTTTGAGTTGGGTAATTTAAAATATTTCTTTTGGAATTATGTATTTTGACATATTTCTCGTGTAGTTTTGTAAAGTAATTAAAAGTACCAATTTCCAAACTCCAACCTAAATATTTCAAAATATATTTTTCGCAACAAAACATTTCAAACGATCTTTTTCGTAATGAAATATTGCCCCATTTCTCGCTTATTGCTAAAGCAAATTGCTAATTTCAAATTTTCTCTCCTCCAGATATTATGCTTTTGGCAACGGCACATCGCTTTACTGTACATGTAATTGGTAGAAAAACAAAAAAGCGAAACAAAAAAAACAGGTTTCCCATTGCAGGTATCGTCGTCCTCCCCACTACAACATATCTACTGTTGCTATTTCCACTTTGCCTGTTTAATATTTTCCGCACAAGTAAGTTATCATCATCTCCAAATTTCGGCACGTCCCAGTCTGGAAACAAAAAGGCTTTTTCACTCGCATTACATCCACTCGTATAATTGGATTGTCATCATTTGACGAGGCCCAAGCCCATTTCGCTGTCATATTTCCCATTACTTATACGAGAGGCTCCTATCAGCCAGAAAACTTGATGAGAAAAAGCAAAGTAATGCAAGAAGAAATCGCCCGATTCGTGATTTTCATTATCGCCTAAATGGGATTTGGGGACCAGAAAAAAGCCGAAGAGCGGAAGTGACGTAGACTCAAACAGAAACCCTTCCGGCCATTATTAATTCAGGTGAAAATTTCAGGCTCTCAGGGGGTCCTATAGGCACCATGAAATGTAAAAATCAAATATGACCTTCAGCATTTTCATAGTTTACGAACAAGTTTTTCATTGTAATGTTGTTTTAGAACGTCAACATTTTAATAAGAACAAAATCTAAGAATTTTAAGAGTATAAATGAACACGCTTTCCAATTACATGTACATTCAGAACAATTATGCAGAATTATGCAGTAAATTTTCGAATATTTTAATTACATTTTCCAATATGTTCCAATAAATTTCCACAATTTATCCATTTCAATTTTTCAATAACTGTACGACAATTTACGCTTCTCAATTATTTTCCTAAATAGTTCAAAGGTGAAAGAAAAATCAAAGAAATATGGATTATTAGATTAGCTAGAGATTTAGTCAAAATAATATCATCAATGTCACGTAATGCAATTTAAGCAATCAAAGGTTTCGAAAAGTCATTAAAATATCTTTAGATTTAATCATTGAACTATTAAAACCACCTTTAAAACTTCTCTTATTTTCAGAACAATTACGGAGAATTTCTGGAACTTGTTTCATTATCTTTACATTAATTATCCCAATGCAAGTAGTTTTAAGTAATTATACCAATATTTTCAAATACGCGATAACCAAAAATCGAAACATTTTTTCAAACTTCTGCTATTTTCAGAAGAATTACGTAGAATTTAATAAAATTGTGCAATATCTTTACATTAATTATCCCAATGCAGGTAGTTTTAAGTAAATTTACCAATATTTTGAAATATATTTTCGAAGCTACTTTCCTAAAAATAGTGTAATGATTAAACCTAGATATATTTTAATGATTTTTCGAAACCTTTGATAGTTTAAATTGCAATAAGTGACTTTAATAACTGAAACTCTAGCTAATCAAATAACCTATATTTCTATGATTATTTTAATTTTATGTGCATTACAGGTTAGTTAAGAGCATTTCAGTTGTCCCGACTAATTACAATGCATAATATGTCAAGTTTTAATTTTCCAATAAATTTACGAATATTTTCATATATTTTAAAATACGTTTCTAAATTAGTTTCCTAAATAGTTCAACGATGAACCAAAACTCGAAATTTACATTATTTACATTAATCATCCCAATACAGGTAGTTTTAAGTAAATTAAGGAATATTTTCAAATACGTTTTCGAAACTACTTTCCCAAAATAATTCAATGATTAAGCCTAAAGATATTTTAATGACTTTTTTAAACCTTTGATTCCTAAATTGCAATGAGTGACTGAGGATATTAATTACTTCAATAACTAATCTGTGGCTAATCTAATAACCAATATTTCTTTGATTATTTTCATTGTTATGAGCATTACACATGTAGATGTCTCTAACTAATCTAATAACCGATATTTCAATGATTATTTTCATTTTATGAGCATTACAGGTTACTGTGACACAACTAAACACATACAGTACAAGCAGAATTGCTACCATAGACCTTCAAAACATACATGTAGAAAAAATATTGTACAATAATCACCCACATGCATTACATACTGTACATTTACTGTATAACAGCTTGTTGGGTCATTAATAATTTTTAAGAGCTTAGTGTCCTGGGGCCAAAACCTTTGAAAACCACAACCCTAAATTAATCCTTTATCATATAAAAATACATTGATCAATTCGGTTTTACGAGTTTTGACATCGTTATAAATTCCTGCCTAAATGGCACCAGACAGGGTGAGGTGGGCCAGTAAGCTTTGGATGTCATAAACCAAGTCTGGATTGATTTCATAAAATTTGGTTCGTATTTACGATACGTTTATAATGTGCCATAAAAGGGAATTTAATAATCAAAAGGCTAATCAATTAGGCGAGAAAGCCATTCAGTCGCACGACCAATTATTAAAATAATTGCCAAGGAGCAGCGATGAACATAAATTGGGAGTAAATTGTTAATCGGAAATTATATGATTAAAGAAGATATTGCCCATGATTTAATTGAAAATAAAAAGTAAAAAAATTACAACAGGGTGCGAATCATAAAAATGTTAATGGACAGGGTGCCTAAGGATTAAGTAAAGTAATATCAATGTTGTTTACTGACTTTAATTGTAATTTATTTGAACCACCTGATTTTTAATAAATAAATTTTCAATAACTTTAAAAATTGCATTGCCTGTTGCTTTCGGCAAACAGTTTCTTTCAATTTTGTTTTTTTTTAATACAATTTTCTAAAATTAGTATAACACCAATAAATAATTTCCAATAAATTTAAGCATTGCATTGTTTGTTTCTTTCCTACCAAAAGGTTTTCAATTGTTTTTCTTAAATATAATTGTCCAAAAATTAGTATAATACCAGTAAATAATTTCCAATTACTTTAAAATATGCATTGTCTGTTGTATTCGGAAAACAGACAATTTTTTTTTAAAAATTTTTTTCCAAAATTTGTATAACAGCAGTAAATAATTTCCAATAACCTTAAAAATTGAATTGAATGTTGTTTTCGACAAACAGTTGCTTTAAATTTTTTCTCTTAAAACAATTTTCCAAGATTAGTACATGTATAATACTAGAAAATAATGTCCAATAACTTTAAAAATTGCATTACCTGTTGCTATAGGCAACCAGTTTTATTCAATTTTGTTTTTCTTAAAAACAATTTTCTAAAATGTGAATAATACCAGTAAATACTATGTAGAGCTGTCGAGGACAAACGTCAGACTAACTTTACAATCTTGTTTATCATAAATTTCAACAAAAACAAAATAGAAAGGTATTTTGCTTCAGTTTTATTTTCTAGCATGTTTATACATTCGTGGATCTCTGATTATAACTCATTTTTTGTCCAGATTTATTTATTCGACTGCGTAGAAAATTTATTTACGTATGCGTTTCGGGGCCTTTTGTAGGGCAAAAAGTAATATATGGCTTCAACAGTTGCTCTGACATTTCAAAATAAATTCAAATCTTAAAAGGGGGAAAATATTTCCTGGAGTGGTCATGACGCTAAGCTGAATTTCTGCTGAAACTGCCATTTTTCAGCAACAAATGATTTATCATACCAAAAAAAAAAATAGGGAGAAAAGAGTGTTCTTTCATGTATTACGAGTGTATTACAGGAACTTAAAGCAATGCACGTCTTAATATACGAACAAGTATTTACAGTATGTGTGTATGCCTAAAAATATTACCTTTTTAAAGTGAGTAAATACACTACCATTTTTATAATTAATCTTAACTTTTAGCCTCTATTCTAGTTTTAAAGCAATAAGCAAAGCACATGTAAAATAAGCAAATCATGGATAATCAATATACATTTCTATATGTAATGCAAATAGATAAGGACATTAAAAACATAACATTTGACATTTTTTATTAAAATAGCTTGTGCAACACATATTTTCAAATTTTTATGTATAAAAAATGAATGTTTAATAAAACGAAAACATTTTAAATTATTTTTATCAATATTATAATTTATTACCTTTCATTAAATTGAATTTAAGTAAAATAATACATGTAAATATTTTTTTTAAAAAAATATTTCCAATACTTTGTATTTCTATTTGATAAAAATTTCATTTTACTATAAATTTGAAAATAGTATACTGTAGTTAACTATAGTCAAATGTACACATGTACACTGTACATTGCAGAACTACATAATTTGAAAAATGGATGTCATGCTTTTCCATTGTCTTGCCCATGATACAGTCTTCTATCAGACCTCAACTTTCCTGTCTTCACTGTCTTCTACTTTCTCATTCCCTTCTCATATTCACGTTCACTGTCTCTTACTTTCCTATTCATTTTATTCATTTATCTGTTTCATTCTCACATTTTCATTTTTCCATTAGTGCATGTTAAAACACTGTTAAACTGATTGTATTTGTTTCTAAATGTATACAATAGTCAGGTAACAAAACTAACAGTCAATTGGCTAAGCCTGTTGCAGATGTGTAACCAACGCAAAATGTGCAGGGTGTCCAAAAAGTCGTTACCAAGGTGTTTCAATAATTGAAATCATTGCATTATACTCGTAGATTGCTTTTGAGTTGAGAATACATGGCCATGGTCAGCAAGCATGATCGAATATCAGTTTACTATCATAGCCTCGTTATCTGTTTCACTCTCACATTTTCATTTTTTCATTATTGCATGTTAAAACACTGTTATACTGATGGTATTTGTTTCTAAATAGTATACAATAGTCAGGTAACAAAACTAACAGCAAATTTGCTAAGACTGCACCTGATGAGTAACCAACATAAAACGTGCTGGGTGTCCAAAGTTGAGAATACATAGCCACGGCCAGCAGTCATGGCAATATCTCATGTTTCAGTCTGTTTTCACCAGTTTTCGATCAGATTTCTCTATGCTGGAATACTAGCAAATTCCTGAATTTCTTTGCGTTTCAATAGCTTCTTCCACCATGTTTTGATTTTCGGAGGCGTTGAAGCCCCTTCTCAAATCCCGATTGATGTAAGAGTTGGTCTCTTCGAAGTGACGCTCCAGCCTTCCGCTCTATTGAGCAGCTAACCGTAGAGAGAGTAGCGAAGGCGATGTTAGCAAACCCATTACATCTCATATTTATTCAGTCATAAACGAGGGGTTTCCACGAGTAGGTGGGGGGTAAAAAGAAATATCGAGATTCAACTGGGCTCGCACTGATGGGGCATATGGGCACATGGCGGAACTGCAACAGCAGCAGCAGCAACGTAGGTTTAATGTTGCGACGATTTCACCCCCTTCGATGGGGCTTCTTATGGACTCCCAAAATCGTTCCCTCGTTATGGGCCTCTAATGGATCGTATTGCGGCGCTCAATGGCCCCCCACCCCCCCTCTTTTGTTCAAAATAAAAATAACTGAATCGCCGAGAGGAAGTGAGTTGGATTCGGAAGGAGAGAACGGAAGTCGATGATTAGCCAATGTTTACCCAAGTAAAAATATCTATTGGTTAAATGGAAATGTAAGTTGGAATTGTTTAACAATTCAATCAATATGTTTAATGACAGCAATTGGTATTAATTGTTCATTTAATATCAATTGTT
>JAQGAF010001663.1:0-28733 GCA_034687865.1 Kryphioiulus occultus
TTTGTTTGGTTAACTTTTAAATTGTTTTTGTGACACTTTTTGTGAAAAAACACCAATTGCCAATACTTGTTTTATCCACATGTACATGCAATGCATTTTCAAAAAGTTCCACCTCGGCCCAAAATTTGAGGAAAGTGGGTTTTATGCAATTTTCTCCTGGAGCCGGTTGGCTTAGCAAATAATTCTTCGCATTTTCCGACTTCACATTTTCAGCATGGCTGCGCAACACTTGGTATCTGTAGCCCGAGGAAAGGGCAATATTAATAGTACAGTGAGTGTTATGGCACGACGACGGTTTCGCTTTAGTGGAAGTAAAACAAAGGATGAATAATTAATAGTCTTTGTCGGCCCGTTTACAATTATTTCGCTCGTCAACTTGTTTAATTAGTTGCCACGCAGAAACCCCGATAGGTGAAGGACATGCGATGAATTACTCTTTTTTTGACCATCCGCAGTATGGTAAGCTGCATTGCATATACTGTATTTTATGGCCTTATGTATAAATCATCGTGCACATAGCCCGCAATTATGTTATTTCTGTTGTAAAGTTTGGCTTGTGGGATCGGCTCCAAATTGCACTTTGAAGGTCAACGAGCACGTGTGTTGCCACGGCAACGCATGTTGCGCAATACTAGACGATGATGCATTGATGTTGCTATGGTCCGAAATAATTAGCCATATCATGTTCAGTTGCCATGGATTTCTAGCTGAGCATCGCTAAATTGTATTAGAAAATGTTAAAAATACAATTAAAACTTCTCGACTATTCTATCAGGGTTTCAACAGACTTGGATAACCTGGTAAAGTCAGGGAAAAGTGATTTAATTTTAAAACGGGTAACTCAACAACTCAATAACATATTTTTCATAGCTAGTTATTGGTTAGCACAAAAATCAAGAAATGACATGCAATTCTGTAAGAATTTGCTGTTCCTCCATTTTCTGTATATATACACGTATAATAAAAAAATAAATATAGCATTCCTAATTTTGGCATGTCATATTTTTGCATTTTCAATGGCCAGGGTGATCAGGGAGATTGGGGTAAAACCTGGAAAAGTCAGGAAAGTTGAAAATGTCATTTCCCTTATGTTTTGATAAGCTATTTCCCCTGGCTAATTGTTCCAGTTTGGGTTTTCATTTTTTTCCCTCTGATGTAACCATGAGGATGATTGAAGTGAATTTCTAATGGAAAGAAAGATTTGCAGACGAGCCTATAAATTAAATTCCGAGCTTAAAATAAAAAGGCTAAGCGCATAATATGCACACGACGTAATTTGCATGAAAGACTAAAAGCTTTTGGGACAGTGTCATTACCGCAGGCGTTGTTTACTTCAGTTAGCTCGAAGCTGATAACCAATTAACTCAACTTTCTAATTGGCTTTCCATTAATATGGCCCTTAGAGAGGTTTCAATCAAGCGTTTTCTGGGTATATTAATATTCGTTAAGATGTCTCCCCTCGACCATTGCTGTCAAGAAAGCACGTCAAGTGTTAGCAAAGGGCGTGATCGCAAATACAACACAAATGGGCAACACGCTCTGCAAGTGGCAAAATTTCTGTCAGACAAAATTAAGTGTCATATAAGCTTCCATGGACTCTCCAGGAGGATTTGTCTGCGAGGTCCCAAACGACATGCAATGAATTTATAATTAAAACTAATGTCAGTTGCTAACATTTTCTGACAATGGTTTCATTTGTACATGTATAGACTGCGGTAGGGTGTCTACTGCATTTGGTATTGCAAATTCCATGACTTTTGTACGACTTTTACATGACTTCAAAAATTGACAACGTCTATCAGTTTTTAATGCCATTAAAGTTTTACGTCATCAGCGAGTTTTCAGAAACATTCTCTACCACAGTGAGAACATCATCATTGGCTAAAAAAACGTCATAGGCGAATTTTTTTTGACAAAATTGGTGCCAAATAATGAATTTTAATCCACATTTTTATTTTGTGAATCGATCAAAGGCAAAAATTTCGTAACCCTCACCTAAGTTTCATGATTTGTCCATAACTTCCATGACAGGAAGATACTTGTGTAATTGGAAACTATTTTCCCCCATCTAAAAATGATCCGTTTTCAGACATTGATAAATCCGTCAAATTTGAAATTCTAAAAATGGACAAAAATCACAGTGCTTTGGATTTTCGCAACTCCTCTTTTTTATTATATAAAATATTTATATAACGCAAAATTTATAACGTAAAAAGGAAGTCATTCATAGGCGAACGTCTCATTCTACGTGGTAAAAATTACATTTAGGGATTTTAATATTTATTAGCGTATATAATATGCTCCCAAGTTTTTGCGTGATGGACATAGGCTTTAAAACCCATCGTGCAACCCTCTTCAGTTAATATACTGCAAACAGAATTGGCATACAGTGCATTGCATACAAGAAAGCCATAAAATATAAGTGGAATCGAAATGCCAGCATCAGAAAATCTCTTCGAAAGGACTGTGCAGCCGAAGCAGGGCTTTGACCCTGGGACCAGCCAGACAGGTGGCTACCATTTACTACTTGGCATGCAAACCGAGGCCCTTGGGTAGTAAATTCGGATGCTTGTGCTTAGGTCCGTGCCTCCCCTTAATTCTCCCATTCTTCGGAAGATGAGACCGTCCTATTCCATCGAGCAATTTCTGCGCAAAAATATTGATTAGCTTCGTTCATGGTGGAAGAAGTAAAAGCAAGCATTGAATACACGCTCAAGTTCAGCCTTCGGGCCTTGAACCGTACCTTGTATGAACCAAAAAGGAGCTTCCGTTGTTCTGCTAGGTGTTCGTTGACGCAATCGAGTAATTAACGAGACACAATATCATTTCTTTGCCCAAATTAAAACACTGCTAATGGCTTATGGGAAAGAAGTGGCTCGTCAGTCTAGCCATCGGAAAAGAGTGGGAAATTTGCCACATGCCCTCTCAGGCTAATGAATTGCTAACGTGATTTATTTGCGTCCAATAAGAACCCAAAGCACCATGTTTTCGTCTAAGCCAATTTTCGTCAATTTCCACCATAAACTTTCGATTTCAGGCAACATTTACCGCATTAGGCATCCATACATTTTGCAATTTCAAGCTTGCATGGGATGTGGAGTTCTGGGAAAAATAGGGGATGGGGATGAAGGGAGAGCAGGAAAGAAGGGCAGACAGGAACTTACTGTAGGAAATGAATGTGCTGAAGGCTGCTGACATTTGCTCGATGCTAATTGCAGGGTTTCCATCTCAGAAAATTAGACATTACAGCTGGGGCGAATGTATCAGCACACATTGTCGTGGCAAATGCTAGACATTAAGGGGATGCGCGTGCAATTATCCGAGCATTTTCAACCTTTATAGATGCTTAATTGGGAAAACCAAATCGTAGATCTTCCTGGATTTCACATAAGGGTGGTAGATTCATGCATTTTAGGGTCAAAACCCAAAATACGGATGAAATCGATTTCATTCCAGATTTTCTGTTGTAATTAAACGAACCATTTTTTTGTGATAAAGTATTCAATTGCGTGTCTTTTATATTCTTCAGATGTGTCCACATCACCGATATTGGCATTGGGTACATTTCCACGATGATCTCTCTCAACGCTCTATTTCTACGCTGGTGCACCCAAATTCGTGATTTTGGACTCCAGCATCTATGCAGCATGCGCAATTTACAGGTTCTCTCTGTAGCAGGTGAGCAAATTTAAGCTAACGTGCTAAAGTGATACTAGCTGTTGGATCCATCTAGCTGGGCATCAATACATTGCATTTGAAAAACGTCAAAAATGCACATTCTTGCGAAAATGCAATTTAAACCCTTCTGATCTACCGATATAATTATTAAATGCTAATGGTTGCTTTACTTGATATACAACTGTAAAGTTGGAATTTCTGAACATACATAGACACTGCAGATGCAGCCACAGCTATTCCAAATATTATTAATAAAACCTATTTTTGCGAATGTCACACTTACGTTCAACAAGATTTTGGTCGAATCTTTTCATATATTTGCTTTTAGTAAACTAGTTCGAATTTGTTTTTCCAGGTTGCCCATTACTGACAGCAGGAGGATTATCAGCTTTGATTCAGCTTCGGCACTTGCACGAGCTCGAACTAACGAATTGTCCAGGAGCGTCGGACGAGCTGTACGATTACCTCCATCAACACTTAGCGCGCTGCATCATCATAGAATAATCACCATAGCAAAACATGACTCAATTTCTTTCCAAAATGCCTGGACAGTGGTTCTACAGACAACTTTTGGTAAAAAAGAAAGAACATTGCACCACCAGGTTACTTGATCTACCGTGCTATGTGAAGAGGCTTTACTGTTTATTGCCTCGAGTTTGCTTACACCGTTCTTTACAGATACAGTAACTCAGAAAACTAATGCTCAATGCTCATTCCAGAAGTGGAGAAATAGCCGCGAGTCACCAGAACAAGCCATCTAACAACAATGAATAATTTCTAATTGTTAGTGCACAACACTTTACACGGTACTTTATGCATTTGATATAAAACAAATCGTTTTTTGTTGGGGTACTGAACAAATAATCAACATTTTTCGGACTGATTGTAAGGCAATTTGTGGTCGTCGGAACGTTTGACCATGCCATAGCATTTGATAATCCTTCAAAAATGTTCACTTTAATGCCAATTTGATGAAAGACTCAATCTTTCGAAACTGGCTGTGACATCAGCATAGTTAGGTTATCCAACGCCCAAATACAATTGAATGTTGTGCAACGTTCATTGTCATCTTTAGACGTAAGTGCCAAAAAGTAATTCTAAGCAGTGGCTAAACCTAAATTCATTCTGCTCGGTTGTTGATGACAACATAGGGAATATACTACGGAATTTCAATGTATTCATTAATGAAACTTCCATTATACTGGTAGTGATTTGAATAATTACATGTAATTACTTGCCCTGGCATACTCACAAAATTGAGGGGTCAGCTGTCAACTGGGTGTGAGATTTGCAGTTTACCTATTGGCCATTCACATTATTTAGGTTGGCAAGATTACGCCAACAGTATCGATATGATCTCAATATGCAAGTTAGGGAACTTGTAGTGTCAGATTAGCTGCAACCCTGTTATCATGTGATCGAAATACGGACTATAGCATTCCCTTCCCTGTATTAACAGAAACTCGGCATTTATAAATATTCCCAGAATGTGTGAACAAATTCTGATAATCACTTTTGATATCAATCTGTATTCAAATTCATATTAGTGGAAAACAAGTGCTGTAGTGTAAATTAACATCGTGCAAATGTAGTGTTTGTTATGCTGGGAACAGACAATTGCACAACATGTAATGTCGCATATTTCAAACAGTAAATTAAACGCATTTCAATATTTCACTGAGTGAAGCAATACTGATTGAAAGCTGTAGCATCTTTTGCTACAGACAACACTGCAGATGATCACGTTCTATGAACCTGCACATACATAAAGATAGTCTTATTTCCCCTACCAACCACCTAACAGTACAAGACACACGAATATTTTGAGTTACCCGTACATAGACAGTAGTAATGACAAAGATTGGAAACTTTTTATGCAAAAGTCGAGGATTTCAATTATGAATAGAAAATGCTACAATCAGAAGCCCCATACAACGAAGTTCCTTATTGCAATAAATAACAATCACAGAAAAGCTGGGATTAACAGTTCAAATAAATTATTCCTTTAAACAATGAAAATAAAATAACATTCTTAGCTGTTTTTCGGCTAGCTCGCTGGCTCCAGTGAATCGTCTGTTTCGGCAGCACTGTTGGACCACCAGGATAATAGACCGAGTCCGGCTTCAATAACAGACCCCTGAAATTATCATAAAATTCAAGAAATCAATCATCAACTACTTAACTACATTGGGTATTCTTTTCGACATTTAGGTGCTTACAATTAGTGCATATGGGGCTTTGTTTTCACTGGTTTTCTCAACGTTTCCCATAGTCGGACCTACTGGGGTTGTATCCGTAAATATTTCTTCCGTAACTTTAAACCTAAATGAGCAGATATCAAATTAGTTGACAACTAGGATACAGTATCTTCCAAAATAGCCAACTATTTTCTTTTAAAATGGAATTTCAATAATAAATCACTGAATCGTTTTTAAAAATGGGTGATTTGAGATTCTATTCAGTAACATAACAGGTTTCACCAAATGTAGCAAAGGATGAAAAGGAATATTAGTACAAATCGCAAAGGTGATACATTAAAAGATGCTTAATTACCTAATTTCTTCACCTAATTCCAAATATGCGTTACTTGGCTCGGCACCTTCCTCCTCCTCATACTTCCAAATCCAAAGTTGACCTGCCTCGTCACTACAAATTGCTAAGGCTCAAACATACATGCATAATTTACAAGAAAGGAATGCTGGATTTAAAAAAGGATACAAAACAGAAGGATGTTTCATAGCATCAGGAGGAATTAAAATGTCATCGAAAAATCCGAGTGAAACTGAAATTAAACAACTTCCAGGATTGAAACAACAGCACCATCAACAACACGGCATTATGAAAGCCTATAAACGCACCATGAATTCCTTCTTTAGACGAACTTTTAATTTTCCCAACGATTATCTCGTCAACAAAAGGTCTAAAAACGACAAACCTAAATTGAACTGATTAAGAATGTAAAACCATTAGCTTAAATTTTATAACCTAGTGCTGATGTCGTCCACACGTAAGTTTGTTTTTCACCTTTGGTGTGTGATGATCCATCCCCTGGCAGTATATAAGATTCCTCCAATTTAGTTATGTCGTATAATACAATGCACAAGCCGATGTTCAAAACAACCTGAAAATGTTTCATCGAAACTTAAACTTTCTGGAAGCAAAGGTTTCGGGTCTAGGTTGGTAGACCACGCGTTCGGAGACCACTTTGGTGAAAGTATTCCTTACCTTATTAGCAAATCTGCGATTCAGTTCTTCGGCAATGGCGTCATTTAGTTTGATATGAAACAGGAATGGTTTAATGCGTACGGTATCCCGCATTTCGGTTAATACAAACATCGTAAGACTTACAAATAGCAGCAATTTCAGCAATAACAGATAACCCCTGGATAAACAATAGCAGCCGACAATCCTATACAACAAATGAACAAGGGCGCCATCTAACGCCAAGTTGAAGTAACTTAGAATCACTGAATTTCGGCAGAACGTGTCGCCATCTAGCGATGAAAAAGCAAAACTGTTACAAAAATTGCATTTTCTTTCTGGAATTAGTGGTATTTCATGATAAAACTACCCTTTTGAAACCCGCTCTCAGTCCCCACAAATTTCAAAATGCCAAAATTTGACTGCTGATCCTTTTGGTGGTATCATACAATTTCTTAGTAGATATGCACGAGCCCAAATAGCAAATTTTAATACACGTAATTATAAAATGGAATGTCAAAGTTTGAGACCACTACATCTAATTTGTTTTATTTTTTTAATGTAAGCAATCAGGTTGGTTACTTCGTGTCTTTGAATGCGATTTTTGGCAGTCACAATATAATATATAAGACAATTTCTGTTCCTAGATGGCGGCACCAGTTCCTTTTTGCGTTTTTGTCACCTGGTTTGAGATAATAGCAGTAGATGGCGGTACTGGTTTCAATATTTATCGAATATATGCCAGAAATTGCATTGCACGAAGAAAGTATTGTCTATTTACCAGAAACAACTGCATTTAATTATTGTTTTTGTCGATCCCTATTAAATTAGTTTATTGATTACAGACGCTTGTGTTTTTTAGTTTTTTAAACTTAACTACCTGTAGAATGTCTTTAGTGCCTCAGCTGCAATGTATGGCTTGGTTAGCAATTTTCTGAAACAGAAATTATTTAAAGAGATGAACTAGATGTTAATTAGGGCTAAACCAAATTAATATATTTCAGATTACAATAAATATAACGCCGTTTACGAATTATTCTTAAAAACCAGTCAAAGCTGTGTATTTTATAATTTGTTCCTTAAATGTTTTTTTTAATTTTATAACAAAAATGACACTTACAAGCGAACCTTTCATAAGGTGACCCTACACGGGCATTATTACTGCCAGTTTCGACAAATACGGACAATAATACGGATCGTGTAAGGGCGATACTGATGTTTTGATGTTCGATAATGACGATTATCCGGATTTTCGGATAACTACTGTCAGTATCAAGATATTGACAGTAATACTGACCATGTAAGGGCGTTCGTCAGTTACTCTATCAGTATTGCGCCAGCAGCCATTGAAGACGGACGTGCTACATACGTTGAATTGTCAAAGAAATTCGTACGAGAACCCATTTTCCGCCGTTTTTCTCAATCATCATCGTACCGTTTGCGAGTGAGTATTGAAATTATCGCTAAATAAATCTCGTAAGTCTCCAAATTGGCTTTTACCATTCATTTCGATCCGTGGTATTTTAGAACCTCACTCGACGAAGTCCACGACGATACTGTGCTTTTTACTGACAGTAAAATACTGATCATGTAGGGTCGAAAAAATATTGACGCATACTGTCATTTCTACTGATTCTAAAGTGACTGACAGTATTACTAACTGTGTAGGGTCCCCTTTACAGGCGAACCTTTCTTAAAAACATTACTTATGATCGAAATTTTCTGGCTATATTAAGAATTGAACTATGAATACTGTAACAAAATCGTACACTGAATGCTGTTTCACGAATAAATATAGTATTTTTGAAGAATGTTGAAGAAATTAATGAAGTTTGAGTCGCATCCCGAAGGAATTTTCCTTCTAGGAATATTCAACATATTCAACGTCTAATGAGAGAAAACCACGCACGTAATTAATTTGCCTCCGTCATTCCGATGAATATTTCGAATCCATGGATGTCTCCAGCAGAGCACTTTATTTTAAAAGCTAATTAATGATGAAAACTAGATGTTCCCCCCATCCGTTTATGATTAATGTGGCACAATCAATTTCAGTCCATCATCTGGCTGCTAGGTGGCTCTGGGTTTGTAGAATTCTCAGAAGTCGGATTATGGACCTAATTACCCGAAAATGTCTTGGTCTTAGAAAGAATAAAAAACCCAATTGCCTAAGTAGCTCACCTGACTCAAGCCTAATCCCACAACGTGCCTCATTAGGGCAAAAGTTAAGTTTTTCCTTCACGTTTCCGTTCCCCATAGATCCAGTTTGTTAATTAGTCAATATTGATGGTACTGAAGGAAAGGAAGTAAACAATAGCAAAAAATAGAATTCATCACATGTTGGACAAACTTTGGACGAAATTAGACGACATCGCAATTTCGTAATACAATCAACACAATGACTTTCTTTGGCGTAAACGATTTACAAAGAAACTTTCTTTTTGATAGCAATACATATACAGTGTACATGCTACATCCCTTTTAAGCCTATCCCTCAATTTGCATTACTAGTTGAATAACAACTGCACAACAACAGTATCAGAGTCTGTGTCATGCCAAACTCAGTACTTAAAATGCATGCACATGTTCTCGTTTTGTCAGTCGCAGTACGTGTAACATATGTTACGAAGTCCATGGGGACTACAAAGTGAAGCAGTTTGCAAACAACAAGCAAAAAGTTGGTCTGTAAAGTTTATAGTAAAGTTTATTTGTATGACATGCAAGCAGAAGGCAAACCTAAATATGCAGACAATTTAGCTAATGCTCTTGATTAAATCTTTAAATGATTCGGAATAATTGATTTTTATCCAAGCTACAGTGTATATACCTCGGGACGAAGTTGTTTGCTTTAATTATTGATTCAACGTAACTACTTTACTGCACAACTATTTACTTTTGATTTTAAGTGCTTTTAGTTCTTCCTTTCCTAGTCATTTTTGTGACAGAATTCATGAAGGTAGATTTGAGGAGCTTGAATTTCATTATATAGGGGATGGAATATCGTATCAACATCGTCAACAAATTCCTGGCGTTATTTATAGACCTTCGTTGGCTTTATGTTTAAGAAGAACAGGTGCTGCAATTTAACATGCAGTATTTGGGTGTGATTTTTTTACTGCAATAAAAATCGATTTCTTTTTTTTTGGTTTTTCTTACTGCCTATAAAGAAAAGTTGGAAAACTTATAGCCTAGGTAGAAAGCGGAAAGCGCTTATTGGATTTATAGGGAAATTATACGCGGGTAATTTATGGTCTGTTCTTAATGTAATCACAAACATTGCCTTATCACTCAGAAATTCCGCGCTCTATTTTAGTGTTCACAAATGGCCACCATACATTTCGTTTCCTTTATTACATGATTTATCAAGAGAAGATAATGGTCGGAAAAAAGAGCTCAGCTTCAGAAAAAATTAAATTCCCAAATCGGAAAGTACTGAACGATGGTGTTTTGCATTTCATGACATTTGGAAAGTACGATTACCTTAAGGAAAAAATAATCCGGATCTAAAAATTGAAAAGCTATGAAATATTTTGATAAGAATAAAAAATGAAAACATTAAACAAACACGTTTGCAAAAAATAACCCTACAAAGCGTAAAAATTGGGTTAATAACAATTTATGATGCATCGAGAAATTACATGCAAACGCATTTTCCAGTTATTTCTTGCAGAGGTGATTTTTAGCTTAGTGCCTGCTGCAAATGTACACGTACTGCATATATTTTTGAACACTACTAATCGAGAAGAGACATTACTTTGTTAGCATTCTATAATTTAAGTATTTTTTGCATACATTAAATACATGGGGCTACAAGAATGGGGGCTTCGCCGAAAACAACCCAAAGGCTAGCTGTGATTGCCAGGTGGTTAGGGGCAGCTAAGGCAGCTAGATTAGTTTTGTGAAGGTTATGTTATGTTAACGTAGGTTAAACAGAATAGAACATAAAAAAGATAAAAATAAAAATAACATGGAACAGTTCTTACAGTTCAGACAAGTCTAACCCCTCTCTACTCGATGATTAGAGTTCAAAATGTATTAGCGTTTTGCGACTTATTCGAAAATGTATATGAATATTAAGTGCAGCATTTGGAACAGGGTATATACCGTAGTTTATCCGCTTTTATTCTCTCACATTTGCACGCTTAACTCAATTTATCATCATCTTTGTCAGCATTTACTCTGTTGATGACTAGAAAATGGCAGCATATTATCTTCTAAATATCAGTTTGAAGGTTTTGCACAGAACTGAAAATAGCGCCACCCATTAGCGCCAATTTGCCAGTCTTTTCTTATCGCTTTTCACTCACACGAACATATCATGTCCTTTTAAGTTTGCAAAACCGCATTGATCCTCAAATGCTCTTCAACGTCGTTTATGGGTAATGGGATCCAAACCAGTTGGAAACATGGCAGTCGATGCTGAATGGTGGCGTCACAAAGCTTACACAATTTAGCTTACCAGAGAGAATATTTTCACTATATTAGGAGGTGCCAGCCACATCACGTGACTTAAACTTTACGACAAAAGTTTCTCAAAATCGACCAATTTAGCAAAACTCCTACGTCACGTAAAACCTTTGAAAACTACGACCCATTTTGAAGGAGAAAATTCATGTATACAGTTAGAATCCCTGGCCTTGCCTTTTCTTTCTCTCCAAATTTAGCCAGACATTCCAAATTAAATAACACCAGAGAGAAAAAGCGCCAAAGATATACGCCAGCTTGAAATTAAACTGAAAAAAGGCGTAAGTGTCGGCTAATTTTTTCTCGCCTGTCGAGACAGCTTTGCGGTGAACTTGAACAGAAAAACAAAACTTGTTTAATTATTTACCACAACTAAATATAGCACGTCGAGCAACATCTATCACTCGTAATAGTGTTTCAACATTCCTTTAATCCTGCATGAGGCCCCTACCACTGTTGCATAAGCTGAAATGGCATTTTCGCTGTTCCAATTGATAAACAGCGTTTGGGGAAGACAAATATCCATTTCATGCTTATTTGCATGTGTTTAACCTAATTTAACAATGCAATTTGATTTAGTTGCCCCTAGCCGCCAGGCAATCACTGACAGCCTAAGAGCCGTTAGGAGAAGGCTTTCTCATAGCGTCTATGCCGGAACAGGCCAAAAACCGAAGTTCACCAGATATTTAGTGAACGTGATACGATGATGGTATTTGCGATGATAATATTTGAACGATGATGGTATTTAACGACGTTATGGGAAGACACTTACTGGTATCAACCAGTGCTTGAAGTGTCAAAACAGAGAATGAACCTAATCAGATTTCGTGAGTGTTCTTTGCTCGTTCTTTTTTCTTTAACGTAATCGTAAGTTAAAAACGTGGATAAATTCTTGGCCATGACACAGAAACTGTAGGCAAACACCCTGAAATAGCACTCAGGTTCCGCAGAGCTTGACAAGACGGCAAATTGTTTCCATTCGCCGAGTATATCCAGCAATCAATCATCGGCGAATGACGATCCATATTCGAAGCGTGTTATTATTTTTTATTTCAAATGTTTGCCATATTCAAAAATGCTTTTAGTGGTTGGGGTTGGCGAAGGTCCCGCTGCCAGCTCGCAAAGAAAGCAAATAGTTTTTGACGAGACGTTTTACTGACGTTAATAAAACATACGCTCGGAGGCCTATGGTTACACTCGCTACTCGACCAGCTCTGCGAGAAAGCCAATTTTAAAACTCCCCCAATAAGTGTCAATACGATGAAATATAATAGAGCTGGCTGCGCTTGTCCAGGTTTTGAATTTGCCGCACATCATACGAATGTTGAGTCATTGAATTGCGTCACGTGACGATGCGCGTGAATAACGTGACATTCATCTGTAGGGTGTTTAAGAAATCATGGTCACAAATGAAATCCAGGGTTAGCAGTACTGATGAAAACAGGCATATATAAATGCCCCTAATAACTATAGATCTGAAACCGAACCGTTTCCGAATAACGGGACCTTCTCCCATACAAAAAATTTAGAGGCATTTTTAAAGTTGCAGGTAGGTAGATTTCCATTTTTTCATTTTTTAAGTATCAGAAACGTGTTTCAATAGATATCAAATAAGTCTGATCTGGTGCAAAATATACCTAACATAGGTATCCATAGGATACTTTACAGTGTACAACATTTTGAAAATCTATGAATTACATTGAATATAAAGGAAACCTTTCAACAACCAATAATGAAACCTTAAAGAAACCATCATTGGTTTCTTTTACAAGGTTGTAAATAAATTATGCATATTAATAATACACCATAAAAATACCTTGATACCTATTGGATACTGGAAATTAACAAACATTATACTTGAAAATTTTGTAAGGGTTCCCTTAAATCACACACGTAGTGACACATGAACTGGCTAACAGCCAATGGTTAGAATTTTATCCAAATGGAAAGGCTTGTAGTAATCATGAAAACAAACTCAAGTGTCACTAATACCTAACGAGCAATACATGCACGAGCAGCCCAACCTATGAACTGGAACATTTTTATAGGGACATTTTTGTTTAGTTATGTAAGTACTATCACCTTTTTCATTTGGATAAACTTCTGGCCCCACTGCATGTGTTAACCTATGTGTAATTTAGGGGAAAAGAACTAATGCATCTCAGAAATGGGCCGTTTTCAGACCTATAGGTTATTAAGGACATTTGTATTTATTTTCATGAATTATACCATCGATTTCCTTTGTGGCCATGACTTCTGAAACATTTTTATAGGAAAACGTTTTATATTGCAAAAATAATAAAAATAAACTCAATTACGTTTTCTCAAGTTGGCGTAAAAGGCCAAACTCGCCAACTTTACAGTAGTAACTTACATAGAACAACTATTAGCAGGTAATATTACATGCATATTGGAAATTCTTATAAACGAAAAGTTTAAATTGTATTTTTGGCGTTTTTCAAATACATGCACATGTACTTTATCAATTTCCTCACTATGCTGTATGTAAGAATTTACGACATGCTATCCGTTTTAGAAAAGTCAGCTTATTCACACCCGAGGCATGAAAGTGACAGAGATTTTCTGGACTTTTTTGAAGACACTATTCATGCCTTTCAGGAAAATCGTTCTCAGACCAGTGCTCTCTTTTGTAGATTTGTCTCCGATTGTCGACGGAATCGTCGGTTCCAACATTTTTCTCAGAAAAACATTACCAAATTATATGCACAAAGGATGAGTTGGAGAGGAAGAGAGTGAAGCGGGATCGATGATCGTCAGTCTATGGCGAAATTTGCCAAGCTTGATTAAATAGTAGGCAGCACAATTGCAGAAATACGTGCAACTGAACAAAACACACCGCTTGAGCACCGTCTTAAGAGGATGAAATATATTTTTAAACTTTTAAGTGGATTCGTTTACCTCTCTTCAAATGACCTTGATTCGTTTCTTTTCTTTCGCTAGATCTGAATCCACAATCGACTGAAAACCATGATCATATCGTAAATACCGTAGGTGAAGCTACATGTATTGTACAGGGTGGGCGATATGTCACTGTCTATTGCAAATGGACTAGTTTTATTAATTATTAGCTGTCGGGCCCGTCGTTGACTGGGGCTATATATGGGAGATAGATTTACCCCCTTTAATTCCCTTAGAGGGGAGTATTGAAAATCTTTTATTATTGGTGGTTTTGGCATCTGTGGTACTTGGATCCAAATGGCTCTAATGGTACAAGAGATACATTTATCCTCACGTTTAACCCCCTTAGAGGGGTAATACAAAAATCCTTTAGTAGTGTGGGGTTTGGGACTTTAAGGTGCTTGCATGCTAAATTTGAAGGTTGTAAGTAGCAATATTAGTATGGGAGATTCATTTGCCCCCACGTTAAACCCCCCAGGTTTAACCCCCATTGAAGGGGAATAGGAAAAAATGCTTTCGTACCGTGGGGTTTCGGCGCTAATTTAATTGCATGCAAAATTACAGCGTCCTAGCCCTGACCATACGTGAGATACATTTACCCCCACGTTTAACCCCCTTAGATGGGTAATACGACAAAATCCTTTGTTAGTTGGGGTTATCAGCACCTACGGTAGTTGAATGCAAAATTTCAAGATATTAGCCCTAACGGCTATGAATCACCCACCTGGGCGAGCATTTTGTCACTCACTCTCGCTAGATGGCACTCTGGTAGTGGCCGGCTTTTTGGAACAAATTCTTGTATATTCTGGAACACAATAAAACTTACTTGGCGAAAACTCATCAATAATTAATAAAAATACAGCCCATCTTACAATAGATAGTGACATACCGGTACTAGAGATCGCCCACCTCGTACATGTACATGTATAAACGCTATGCCATGATGACATATCGCCCACCCTGTACATGTATATATATATATACGCTATGCCATGATGACATATCGTCCACCTTGTACATGTACATGTATATACGCTATGTAATGATGACATATCGCCCACCCTGTACATGTACATATATATATATATACGCTATGCCATGATGACATAACGTCCACCTTTACATGTGCATGTATATACGCTATGCCATGATGGTAGCACCTTCTGTTAGAACAACAATAAGCGTTTAAGAAATGTTATCTAACTGACCTGAGCAGCTTGAATTGGACGTGGCTTAGTATTTCCAACCTAAGTTCTCGTGGTGAAGATTGCCATGTCCAAGTTGGCCTGACGCTGCGGGCTATCATCGTGGTGCGTTCAATAAAAGCTCGCAAAGAGAGCATTTCAATTAATTAACTGGGCTTCATTTCTCGTCTGTTGACCTCCCGTCAATTACTTAAGTCCTGTTTTACAGCTCCTAATTTCCATGCGGTTCCCCCTCTAGCTCTAACTTCATCCGGGATGCCAGCAGTAGCAGCCATTTTTACAGCCAACAACAAACCGATCAAACTGCGCTTAACCCCGTTGATGAATGCCATTATGCAAATTTCAAGCGCCTGACTGACCTCAATTTGCGAGCCCATCGATTACAATGCAAACTGAGCGAGGTTCAAGCAAACATAAATTGGCAATTAATGGAGGCAAATCGGCGAGGACTGACCGGAACGCTTTGAAAATCACTAACTTTCGGCCATTTTTCAAGCGTTACGAATGACACGCACGCGTCCAGCCTTACTGTAATTTGCCATTAGGGAGTTAATCAATTATTTACCTTCCAGTTGAAAGTGGCGGCTGCACTATCGGCCGATTTTCAGTAGCTAATTTCGGTGAATTTGCGAATAATCTCTCCTGTGAGTCTTTCATTCCTTGCGCCTAGTGCACGTACATGCATGCCGTTTCTGATTATTCGAAATAATGGCAGAAACCTCTGCTTCTGCATTAAATACTATGCCATTAAGTTAACTTAAATAAACCTACCTTACATCAAAGCAACGAGATGTGGATTCACACGGTCTATTTTAAATGTTTCTCACCTGGTGGGGAATAATCCTCTGGTTGTAGTCAGATTAGAATAGATCAGTATCATCCTTTCCAACACAGGGCTCCAAATTGAGCCAGTAAGAGCGCTTGTATACTATGTCACAATAAGAGGCCAGGGTCGCACAAACGACCCCATTGGCTCGTATTGGAACTTCCGTTGAAAAGAAATAAACTGACGTTACCTGCTACCAGTGTATTGAATAAAGCAACCCCATTGCATATTCTCAAATCAAGTCAAAGTAGGTGAAACATGTGTACATGCATGGCAGAACAGGGTTTCCCCAAAACCTGGGAATCCTGGAAACCTGGGAAAGTCAGGGGAATTTTGATTTATTTTCAAAAATTCAAAAACGTTTAATTATAATTTCAGCAATGGCAGGTTGGTTCCTCCTATTTGGCTTCATTACGACAATATCGGAATTTGACAAATGAAAATAAATTTCGAGCATCTCAGTACTCTTAATGAAAAATATGAATTAAGAAAGTGCATTAACATATTGATGTAGAGCCACTTGAGTGAATTCCTATATCATACAATTCAATATTGGTCGGTGGGAAAACTCCAAAAGTCAGGGGAAAATCAAATTTTTAACCTGGAAAATCAGGGGATTATATGATACTAAAGCTGCGGGAACCCAGTTAAAAGTGATTAAAAGTTTACTTGTAAAGGTAGTGATTTTTGGTGCAAACATGTTTACGATTATGACAAATTTCAAAGAATTACATTACCAATAAGTTTGAGAATTGAAGAATTATACACTCAGATGAGTATGTCAGTCAGACAGATAAACAATAGGGGCTTAATGAAAACATAATTGCTAAAAAAATTCAAGGGAAAAATACTGTTTGAAGGACATGGGAATATTAAAAGCGAATGAAAAGCAATTCATCTCCTTGGTTACGTGCGGCGGAATCTTCAAGCATAAAGACGTTATGTTTTCATGCGAATTAATCCCTCGTTAATAAGCACATTTGGCGAAACAGTTAATTATAGGAGATTCAAACGACACCGATAAAAACTCAGTCAACTTTCTTAAACCCTGAAAACCCTGAAATTTCTTGAAATATTTTCAGGCGTGAAAATAGAATGAGAAAGCTTCCCCTAACAGCTCGTAGGCTAGCAGTGATTGCCTGGCGGTTAGGGGCAGCTAGATCACAAATTATATTGTTAGGTTAGGTTAAAAACAAAAAAACAAGAACGAAAAACGACTAAAAAATAAAAATTCCGACAGCTATAGGACAGGATATAAGTAATATGGGCGCATTTGGAGCATATCGAAGTTTCATCTTCTACTTTACACATCTTAAGTACTTACATGTATACCAGAAGTTTATCCTTCTACTTATGTACTTTACTCATACTAAGTACTTATAGTGTTTATGCATGATGCTACCATTACTACGAAATGGAAATGACCGTGACGTGGGCTGATTACAAACTCTTCGAAATTGAGCAATCACCGAAACAAAATCGTTAATTATTTACTGTAATTTCGCCGTTATGTCTGGGGCCTAAATTATGAGTTTTGTTTGACGAGCGCGGAGCAAACACGACTATTTCATTAATATTAAGCGCTATACTCCGGTTTGCACTTAATGTTCATGCATCATTAATGGGAAAATAACGTCAACCGCTCCTCGGATAATTAACGGCGAATTAAAAAACTCCGTTTTTGTCTGACTCCTATTGTGATTAACTTTTTGAATTTTTCTCCGCATATTTTGGGTAACGAGTGATTATGAAGGACCGCTACTTTGCATTGTCGAGGAGCTCTTTTTAGCTCTTAATTTGGGTGAGAAAAAAAAAAGACAGAAGCCTATTCATCGCTGCTGTAATCACACTGAGCCAAACAATAAAAGGGCAGCGTGCAATTGCAGGGCCTAGAGTTCTGCTCTGGGGAAACCTTCCATTGTCTCCCATTGTTTTCGAAGCTAAGAATGTGTATTTAGACTCGTGGCGAGCCAACGTTTATTCGACGAAAAGGTCCCATTCACTGTTCAAATAATAAGACGACGTCGAATGGATTGCTCATCTCATCGCTCAATTTCAAATTACAATGCACAATGTTGAGCTCATTTTCTTCGCATTGGCATTGTCACCTTTCATGTTACTGAAACAAAGACAACAGCAAACTATCTTTGACTTCGATTTGGCATTTTATTCTTCACTCGTGTTTATGCAATGAGTCAGTCGCAGACAATATTGTTCTCCGTTGTCAACAACTCTCATCGAAGAAGCACCAGGTTAGCTAGGTTAGGGCAGTAAACAAATTTGTCATTCGAATAAGGTTCTGAGTTGTTTTCATTATAAGTCTGTTTGAATTATAAGTTTGTTTGCATTATAAGTCTCAACTTCCTTCGGCATTATCTTCTTTCTCCTCCTGTACTTCATACATGTATGTGGTTAAGCAACGTCGCCTAATTCAGTGTTAAACGTATCGCCAGTGGCAGTGTAACTCCATTGTGCTCATTGATCACTAACCAGTAATAGTCTGACTGGATATTCACAACAGAAAGCCCCGCAAATAACACTGGTTAATCCATATTTGAAATTCAGATGCATTAGAGCAGGATTCCTCGATTTCTGATATGGATTACTAGGGTTAGACTTCGAGGATAATGCTTCAAACTCCGTGAAGTTCATTCAAATTCCCACACTCACATCCTCATCCAAGCCACACCAACTTAGCTTATTTATGCGCTGATAAAATGGGGGATATTCTTCGAACGTACCATAGTCTATCTGTCATGACTACGTAATGCTGAATACGAGTGTAGTACCTCTAAAAATTGGCTAGGATTCATCATATTAGTAAATAGTCGTATTATGTGTAACTACTGACTGCTTTTAACTCCTAAATTCACCATTATTTAAAAAACCTAGCTTAAAATAACATCTTTCAGTACGTTTATGTGCAGAAGTTAAGGTATCTTGGATAAAACCTACTTACATAAAAGCAACGAGAAGCAAATTTACGTGGCCATACCTAAAACAGCTTGGTTATGGAACTTGGGGGTGTAGCCTGTGATGCGGCATGGTTACACCGTTTATTTGAAAATAAAACAAGATTCTCTAATAGTCTGCTTTCAATCAAGCCAAGGGAGGCGCAGCACGTTTATATTCATGACTTACTTAGTTTTGAGCGATTTAAAGCCTGCACATAAACGTAGTTTAATAGTTGCTATAAATTACTCAAATTTAGGCGCAAAATTCAAAGGAGTATTAATTCATTCGTATATACATGTATAACAACGGATCAGGTTCATTAACGCCCACTAGAGGGCCGAGTGAAACTTAGCATTCTTAACCTGATAAGTAATATATCTGAATTTCTTCTTTAAAGTTTGCGAGAGCAGATACTGCGACTCGTGCTTTTGTCTAGAACTTATGCAATGTTGACTGTGCTACCAAATAAACCCATTTCTTTTATGGGTCAGCATTACAATTAGGTTACGAAAAATAATTGCCATTGCTTTTTGAATGCACTCGTCTGTATTTTGGCTAGCATCATCACAAAGCGCTGCCTCTTTGCATGTCGTTATTGTTCTTTTATTTCTGTACGAGCCTCCACGCATGGCCATAAACAAACCTCAATGTCAGAAACAAGCATCCAGATAAGAATTTTAAGACCGTGAGAGAACGGTTCCGTGGAAGTCATTATTGCACGCAATTTTTCCTTTTCCATGTATTGAAACTCCTAAACTGGGGAACAATACCACGCAGCCCCAATGGATCCCAAACAAAAACATCGATTAGCCCCTTATCAGTGAGCAGAATACCAGCCTAGTACGTGGACAATCGAAACAAAATACTGTACATGTATACCCAGTGCGGCTGAGATGCAAATTCTTCTCGAAGATCTTAAAGGAGAAAGGGTTCAAGGCTAATAGGCTACATTGTCGATGCAACGATCCATTTGCGGCGAAGATCTAACCAGAAAAAGAGGGTTAAGAGTGAATGCTTGCTTGGAAGTGAAGGGAGATGGACGAAAGAGAGGCTCCTATTGTGTTTTTTCTATCACTTGACAACTGCCAGGATCAGCCAGCAGAAAAAAGTTATTGATGGATACTTAGATCGAATCCTATAGAGAGCTTAAGTTATATAAGAACATGCATACAACGGTATACCAAACACCACACAATCACCTTCTAAAATGGATGGAAAAAAGCGAAAAGTAAACAGGATGAAGTTCCTGACGATGAATGAACCGTTAGGAATAAAGTGCCATGGACATATGGGACGTAAAAAAGAAATGAATAATATTGCGCAGACAACATCTATCTTACGAAAGCAGCCAAACGCGAGGAAGATGACAAGTTGCCAAAGTACAGAAAGTAGTAGTTAGCTTTTGCATCGGATGAGCATTCAAGTTGAATCTTCATCAATGGTCAACACGGTGTAATGGAAAACACATCTGTCGATTATGAGAAACTAGCGTTATATCCACAAAGCAGATATATCCAGATAGCATTTGGCTATGTTTCAGTGAACATCCAAGGGATTACTTAAAAAACGAAAAAAATCAACACCAAAAATCACGAAAGTAAACAATATATGATAAAGATAGCGTGATGATGAAATGGAAGAAAAGATAATAGCTTAGAAATTACTGCACAAGAAATGTATATCTGGATGCTATTACTTTAACTTATATTAGTAGGATATGTACACACCTCCCCTAATAACCTTATAGAACCTTACTTAACCTATCCAAACCAATGTCAATTATCTAGGTTAGATTAGATTAGGTTTGCTTAGGTTAGGTATGGTTAGGTTTGGAAAAACAAAGTAATTTGCAAGCTACCCAGTCAAGCCAACCTACGTGCTATTAGGGGAAGCACACTTTAATGGTAGAGGGTGCACATATCCAACTAACAATACCCACAAATTTGGTTAAAGTACACAATATTGCATTAGAAACTTCTCAGTGCAAACGTTGGCGAATTATGATCGGTTTATGGGGAGTATTTTTCTCGTTCTCAAAGAATACTTATGCTTTGCTCTTTTTATGTCTCCCTCTTCTACATATGAATAAAGGGCGGAGTATTGCTGGTTTTTTATTCTTTGAATAATGCATCGGGCAATCTTTCAGGTCTCAAGAATGCACGCTGCATACATATTTTCGTACACTTTCTCAGTGTAATGCAATCACGCTGACCAATCCCATGCGAGCGAAAGAAAAAATGGGTTAAAAGATTCTATGGAAGAATAAGTGATGCAAAAATAACAAAGGCAAAGCCACAGAGCAAAGGAAAAAATGGAGAAAAATAGGGGAGTCATTTTAAAAGCTGTTACGTATTCTCAAAGGTAAAGATGTCATTCACCTCCTAAAAGGTTTTAGGGAAAAGCATACAGGGCCTTCAGAAATGCTGAAATGACCGCTAATGCAAAATTCTTAGCTCGAATAGCCTAAACGTCACATCAACTAGTCTCCAATTAGAAAAAGTTGTGAAGGATCACTTTATGAGTAAACGAGATCGATTAATAAATTAAAGGAATCAGACCCAAAATGATTTTTTTTGGTTTCTGTATGGTTTCTATTAAGTTACCGATATGGACTGAAATTTGCACGAATGAGATAATGCATATGGAGTTCAATATACGGGAAATAAATTTCAGTATCTGCTTCCTGTTGAAGAAAATTATTTTATTCCCAGTAGAATCATTTCTTAGATAAATCGTTATCGAATTTTATTTGAATTTTTTTAAATGAGCGTAAAATGATATACTCGAATACGAGTCTGTAAAACATCTCTCTGAAAACCTTTATTAAGAAACATTGGAAATTGTCTTCATAACTCAAGGGGAAATAAATTGCAAGTAAAGCGTAATATGCCAATTCAAAAACTATAAAGTTACCAATATGGACTGCAATTTACACGAATGAGAAAACCAGTACTGAGTTCAATACAAATGATATAAGTTTTAGTATCTGCTTCATGTTGAAGGAAATGTTTTATTCCCAGTAGTATCATTTCTAAGATAAATTGTTTTCGAATTATGTTCGAATTTTTTTTTAAATAAGCGAAAAATGATTTATTCATTTAAACATCTGTAAAATATCTCTCCGAAAACGTTTATTAAGAAACACTTAAAATTGTCTTCACAGCTCAAGAGGAAAGGAAAGCTTAATATGTCAATTTAAAAAAATAATGTCGAAAATTGATTGTTTGCAGATACAATGAATCACACGAAAAAAAAAGACGATTTACCTGGGGAAAATATACATTCGATACCAACTTTCTGTAAACTAGATATTCTCTAATGTGATTTTTTTATTAAGCTATATAAATTGCGAGTGAATTTTCTGATAAATTCCTTATGAGAACGAAACAAATGGAGCATTTTGGAGAAAAAGATAATGCGTATAATATATGTAATATATTTCCAATGAATCATGTTTTTTTCTTCAGTATGAAATTTATGTTAAGAGCTCGCCTAAACATTTTTCATGTAAGATGGACGACCTATCTGGATAATGACAATCTCAAGCAGTTACATTGCCATGGGGATCTACAATTTAGGGCCGAAGACAACGCGAGCAACACATTTGAAGAAAATATACGCTGCTGCCAATGACCGATTTAAGGGAAAATAAATCAAGAGAATTACCAAATGTACATGGGGACTATATTTTTTGCGTGTTTCAGGGCAAGATAATTAACGATTTATAGTTATTACCTCTGCCATTCGCCATATATGCTCCAGTATATCCACTGCGTTAAAGGATGCTATTCCACGAAACATAACCAGACTTCTTGAGCTGTTGACCTCCTACTTCTGAAACAAAATAAATTAGCTTGAACGTGGAATACGTAATAACATAATCGATAAATTAAAAAAAAAAATTAACCACGTCTGATCCAAGCCGAAGAGAACAACAACTTACTGCATTTGAACATTCCACAAACGTCATTAAGTATACCGTATGTTTATATAGTTCAAAAAGTAGTGTATATCTTACAAAAATCCAATAAAACGAACCAATACGCTATTTAATAAACGTATTCACATGCGCTAACATGACATCTTGAAACCACCCTTTACAGAAATCAATGCCGTCTTACATACCGAGCAATGCAAAACCGATGGAGACATGAGCAAAGAAAAATGCGTACACATTTGCACTGATTTCCTGGACATCACTTTTATGAACTACCCGGATGTACATGTATCGCATTTTTTGTCGCAAATTAACATCATACACGAATAGTGGAGGTGGAAAAATTTCTAGACTGTACTGACTAATTAACTGTACTGCGAAGTAAGTGGCTAAATGCGCAATATGTAATGGGATACCGAACGCATGAATATCAACTCTAAAGGACAAAGGTCAATTAACACAATTGCGAGAAATACGCGGAAAAGTTGAATAACAATGAAACTGGTGTAGACGTTGTCCGGTTGCTCAGTGGTGGCATTAGCATAATAAGTAGAGTGAACAGGCGGGGTCCTAATAGAGTTGATCGATTCAATTTTCGACTTACAGGATAGCTCGCCTTTTAACGGAAATTTAACCGTGGTTACCTAAGGGTATTCAAAATTCCATTATGAACAGCTGGCAAATGCAAATGAAGTGGCAGGGGCGGCAACGACATGATTTTGAAACGAAATATTAAACGCCTGTCAAGAAAATGCGTTTAAATACCACTAATGACCGCATTGGCCCTGATGACCACATCCAAAACTGGAGTAAAACACTCAATACAGGGTGTGCCAAGAGTCTATTATATATAATACGTAATTACTAACAGGAGGAGATAATGTAAGAGATTCATTCGAGAAAGCCAGTGGTCAGTATGCCACGCCCTATTAGACTGTTGCAACCAAATCATAATTCAGAAACTTTAGTTTTAAGACATTACAGCATTCGAATAAATGTTGCAGTGAAAGTTGCCTGATTAATGTTAAATTCGGATAAAGACTATTGTCTTATGTTTTGCATGCCACCAGACGTTGGAATTCTCTCCTAAAGGGCAGCCTTTAGATACAATTTCCTACAAAAATACAAAAAATTTAATTTAACGATGATGATGGTGTCCACCATAATGCGGTGGTAATTACCGAATAAATTGGGTTGATGGATTGCACCCCCTACCATAAGTATATGTACATGTACTGATAGTAGGGTATTGAGTTGAATTGAATTGAAATGCAATCGAAAATAAAAGGTTTAAAGAGCTTTCGCGAATGATGATGTTCACTCTATTTACTATGATAAACGTGTATGGATATAAATGGAACATATTCTAATTAAAGAGTCTATAAAATACATGTTTCGTGCTTACATATTGAATAAATCAACGATGAAAACGGTTGACGGATGCTTCAACTGGTGCAATTATTAAAGGAAAACCTAACAAGTCAGCTCCTTTTCAGCGAATTAAATTCATCAAAAATCGCTATTAATTTCAGAGCAACAGTATAATTTTCAAAATTTCGCGAATTTAAGATTGGCCCGATCACTGAATATATCACGTATTCCACTGACTCTGATGGACCAGCGTCCAAGCGAATAACCGCAGTATAAAAATAAGAGAAAATTCTCTTTAAACATCCACACTTATACAAACAACGATATTTTAAATTGACAAACGGCCATGGTTGAAAAATGGCGAAACCTGCCTCGGAGTTGCAAACATCGCCTAAAATAACAGCACCAGAAAATTAAAAATCAACAGGTGTCCGTGAAATTCGTTGAATAACATACCGAGTAATATTACGAATGACAATATACAGTATACTGAGGGAGTGTTATTAATGGGAGCAGCTGGTAGGCCAAGGACTATACATATACGAAAACATTTTTTCCAAAAATGAAATGTTCAGCTCTGCATTTATTTACAAAACAAATCAAAATTTATCGCCAAACTCAAAAGCCTGTTGAAGTCGCCCTTTTAATGTCGAATGGCGCAGTTTTATGAAATTTGTCAATCTCACTGTTAGGTCAACAGTTTTCTATAGAGTCCATAAAATCAGAAATTAACAGAACCATCTTTGACAAGACTTACAACATTTCCCACTGAGTCCAGGTTTTATGGATACTCGTGTTTCTTTAAACTCCGATTACACAATTTTGATATTTTGACTTAAGAAAACTGTTGCGGGTAGGCAAACCAAAGGTGTAACTAGGAGCAATAATAATTCTAATCAGCCGATATTGTAACTGCATTACAGGTAGACACTGCGGATACAAACAGCGTTTTTAATAAAAAACAAAATGGCGGGTGACATTCACTTGCCAATAGGTATTTGAGAAATGAACTTCTCTCAGTTTGGTACAAATGGGGCAACCCTTACAAATATATGCTGCCATATTTCGATGTTGATAAAATACACCTTGGTCATTATACATGTATGTAGGGAGATATAGTGGATATACACGCGTCGTTAATTCAAATCCTCGCTCGCTACTAAACACTAAATGCACTTCCTAGAGAATGATAATAGAACAATTGTTCGGAGTAGAGAAATCCCGTAAATTGCCCGACAAAACAGACATTAAGAGAAAGAAAGGCAATGAAAAATGAATCCAGATTTCCTCAAGTTTCACTGTATTAATTTCTCAATGTCTACTATTTCGTGGCACCGAATCCACGCGCAGTGGTCAAGTTGAGTGCAGTATTTCATTACAGGTCTATTTTGCCCTAACCGAGATCCGATGTAATGGTCAAGGTTAGGACAACCTGATGCAATGGTCAATTGCTTATCACGCTTAGATGGTTTGTGTAACGTGTTGCAACATACGGAAATGTATCCCTTACTCAATAATTTCAGTAATTGACATTGATTTTAAATTTACCACCTGCATTCAGAATGGACCGTATGCACAGGCACGTCTCACGCAAGGCATGAAGGCAAGAACACATTGATGATATCGAAAACTGTCACCCAAATACCGCGATCTTCCCTCACGCCAGCATGTACCCTGCACCAGGTATCGGATGTTCGAAAAACATGCCTGTTCATTGTGGCTAAATTCGACATGACCCTGGAAATTCCAGCATTTCGTGGAAAACGTGTTTCCGACTTCAGAAACTGCCAGTTGAAACACCAGATCCTAAGAGCATTACAGGACATCGCCACCAGTGTACCTATGTCTGATCATTGAACAAGCAGTAAGCCAACCTGGCTTACAATGTTAGTGAGGGCTACTTACTGTAGCTGATCCGTCCATTCGTCCAACCCTCATCAGTTGCCTGAAAAGCACTCAACTGTATGTACACTGTATAGAGAGCTGCATGGACTCTCGACATCGTCTCTGCGCATCGCTCACACCTGAGTGGGCTTGTGTCCGACACAGGGTGCCTCCAGAGCTCCGCTCTTGTGGTAGCCATTTCTGCAATTGTTCAGCATGGGGTCCCTCTCGCCGCCATTGATTCCAAGGTTGTTGGAGCGCGAGGTCATGGTGATGGCCGTGGACTGTTCAGCGTCGTTGGCGTCGTCGTCGCTCTCCTGTTCCTTGGTCCTTGTCTTCTCGGACCCTGGTCTTGTCTTGCGTGGGAACACGCTGTTCTCCATGTGCAACTGGGCATTGACCTCCTTGCCGCCAGCGCAGATGCAGGCCTTGATGAAGCTCTTCTTGAAGTTCTCGCTGAGGAAGGCGTACAGGATGGGGTTGATGGCGGAGTTGGAGTAGGAGAGGATGGAGGCGGCCAAGAAGATCATGACCACGTAGCCGTCGTGGCTCTGGTTGGACTGGGTGAAGATGAGCGCCACCTGGCCCACCCAGTAGGGCAACCAGCAGGCGACGTAGACGGCGACAACGGTGAGCACCAGCTTGGTGACCTTGCGGTGAGATTTCTTCTTCTCCTTGGACTTCTTGCGCGGGCCCACCGTCTTCAGCTTCTTGACCACCAGCGTGTAGAAGATGGAGATGAAGGCGACGGGCAGGGCGAAGCCCAGGAAGAAGCCGTAGAGAGTGAAGGCGGCCTGGCCGTTGGTATGACCGCCAGGCCACAGGATGTTGCAGTTCTGGTTCTGTGAGGTGGGCAGCACGTCGGCGTACATGAAGATGGGCAGCATCATGAGGGCCGAGGCAGTCCAGGCCGTCAGGCACACCACCTTGGATATGATAGGGGTGCGGTAGCGGGGGGAGGTAATGGGGTGGCAGACGGCGATGTAGCGGTCGGCGCTCATCACCGTCAGCAGGATGCTGCTGGTGAACTGCGTGATGGACGTGTTGGTCATGTACACCTTGCACATGATGCTGCCGAACATCCACTTCTTGATAATGATGGTGGCAATGAGGAAGGGGATGACGATGAGAAAGAGCTCGTCGGCCAGCGCCAGGTTAAGGATGTACATGTTGGTCACCGTCTGCATTTTGGAGTAGCGCAGCACCACGTAGATGACCAGGCTGTTGCCGGTGATGCCCACGATGAAGACCATCACGTAGAAGATGATCATCACTGTGTACATCAAGTCGGCCTCGGGCGGCTCGGGGTGGCACAGAGTCGAGGCGTTGCCGGAGACGTTGCCGAAGAGCTCCATGGAGCAGTTGGGCAGTGCCGGGACCGAGTCCTCCGTGGGCACCATGGCGCCCACCCAGTCAGCCAGCGTCGAGGGGCCGAAATCTAGAGCAGAAGCGTTGCTGGCGTCGGTCGCCATGGCCATGACATCGTCGTTACCGCACCATGTGGGCTCTGGAGAGTGTGGAGGGAGTTGAGGACGTGGCAGAGGTTACGGCAGTGAATGTCTGCTCTCCTTCATGGCTGGCAAAAAACTGCGATGCTTGATCTTGATTACTGCAGTGTCCGGCGCATTAATATTCATGAACGGCAAATCAGAGCGATGCTAGTGGCTGGGCTAACGCAGCCAGGTGCCCCGGATGTCTCCAGCGCAGATGCCGATCCACTCACCTGCGAGAAAAACAAGAAACGCACATGAGATAAAGGACAACTTTGAATTGTTTACGTTCGTGATGATTATAAGATGCAGACTGCGTAAATGGCTTCTCTGAAATGGACTAGCAAGATGTTGCCATTACCAGACCAGATCAATGCTTAGCAGCCACAAGCTGGAGCTGGAGAATTCCATTGGGTTTTCTTGGAACCTGGCGAGGGAAACTCATAAATAACTAACGCGCATGATTAAACACTGTAGGAGCTGGTGCGTTATTCTAATGCGAATTAACGGTGGCTATAACGGAATATTTGCAGTTTGTGACAATAGGCGTGCGTAGCACAGATGCTTTGCTCGAACTAAAAAGCTTAAAGATATTGTTTGCTGTGCTGTTTATTAAAGTAAGGAAGATCGAAAATGTGGTCCTGCATTCGAATGGGCATTAGGAGATGGGCACACGTGTCGAGCATCTCACCACGCGGGTAAAGGCTGTGCTCTCAACTGCAAGTTCTAAGCCTGTTGTGGTGGTGCACGCTGGTACCAACAACATCCGAATGGACTCCCCCCGGGGTGTTGCTGAGCGCCTT
>JAQGAF010001664.1:0-28731 GCA_034687865.1 Kryphioiulus occultus
CACGTGATTTGCTCCCATTCATCAGCAATGCTAAAATAGATTGGCGTCACGTTCACGTTTAACGTGGAGCTGAAACTAATGACTAATCATTTGACTGACGCAATCTACTTCAATTTACATGATGTTCTCTGATTTTCATGAATTCCCTGACATTTCCTGATTATCCCTGATTTTCCAGAAAGTCGGACCCTGTACGTTCTACAATGTCCATCGTCATATGGATACATTTCGGGGTCCTGAACTGACCTTGCCACTCCTAACTTCCTCTTTAAAACATTTGAAGTTAAAGCGTTAAAAAGTTCCAAGATAGCTTTAATTTACCGTGATATTTTTTATTTATGAAATAACGAACGGATTTTTTATTCTACAATAATGATGTTATCATTCTGGCCTTATTTAAACCTGCAGACAGACGAATACGCATGCCACATTTGGTAAGTGACCTAAATGAATGTATTTAACTTGTGTAGTTTGAATTTTTTAATTGGACGTTATGCTAATTGAGTTTTGTGCGTGTACACATTTTCTACTTCGAAATAGGCACTGCTTGAAGCGTCATTCAGGAATCATTTTGTTCATTGGATGAAGTTTTCCTTTGGAGTGTTATACAGTATGCACACAATTTTTGGATGAAGTTTCGTGATTTTTCCATCAAATTACTAAAAATATAAAATTGTTGCATTAAAATATAAATACAAGCAAACCGTTCAGATTCACATGCAACTTAGTTGCCCATCCAAAAGAGGTATCACCCAATCGATATCCCATCAAAATAAAGACTGGTGTGTCTCAAGGCAAACGGCTGGTATTTTGCCGCTCGTAAAAATGGATTTTCAAAGGATCATCTCTTCAGCATGTGTTGCACCAACTTATGAATTACATTACTCTGTATTCCTATGTACATAACAATTAAGGGGGATGTGTGAAGGTTTTATACTTAAGGGGGGGGGGGCGCTTCAACGAAGCCCTTAATAGTGTTATATCGTGAATTAAATATTGGAGATACTATCGATCGCCATAATTGAACATATAAACAGCATTATATTTATCCACGAATAATTAAACCCGATGGATCGCACTGGCACCGAAGACACGTTAAGCGGAAAATAACTGAAGAAAAATCATTTTGCCGAGCAACTGTAATTAATTACTTAATGAAAAAACATGAGCAAAAACCGCGAAATTCACTGGGGGAACAATTATCGTAATATAAAATATGATTTAATTATTTTTGGTTAATAGTTCCTTCTATTAAAACTTTTTCTCTTGAAGCAGTTTTGTTCAAATTACTTGGTATAAATTAAAGACATTTGGTTATAGCGTTTCTATTCTCAACATCAGTTTTTTTTTCAGAAAAAAAGGCAAACAAAGTTATTTTTTGTGAGATTACGTTTGTATAGCCCGCAGCGTCGTGCACCGTTGATTTATTAATATCGCCTTTAATGGCGTTTCCTGAGAATTTCTTGCCCTCATAATTAATAGGTGGTTCGAGAATATACGAACATGCATTTATGGCATTAAAGTACATGATATAGCCTATAATGACAGTAAATGATGGGCACTTAGCGCCTATAAGTCAGAAATTTTACGCGCATTAAGCCTTATACGTGACATATATACATTATTCGTGACATCATTATAGGCAAAAAATAATATTTTCCTTATTTAACCTGCCAGGTCAACTTTAGCATTCGCGATGTGGCACGTCACGAACTTAACCGCTGAAAACCAGTACTGAGCCACCACCTGCTGCCTAATTAATCCGACGATATTCGTGCATTAATGGGGATTATCATATCTATAGCTTTATTTGTATGCGATGCATGTCTTCTTCATCATACAGGGTGTCAAACATGAAAGGAGCCGGGTTATTTACGTTGGACACTCTGTATCATCGCCATAGTTGGATCCTATAGCACATAACGAATCATGTTTTACCATACAAACCAATGTTAAGTCAACAGGATCCGTTCCAATTTCAAGAGAAAAAAATTAAATCAATACAATTGTAACATTATTTACATTACATATTTTCAAAACACATGTACATGTAGGCCTACTGTATACAATGTACATGTAACAAACAAATTACAATCTTTGAAGAATAGTTCGAATCATAGTCTGAAGATTTGCATGACGTACAAAACTTCTGTATATCAGCAGTTGTGGATGGTCCTGGTTTAAAAAATTGATCAAATTCTGTTTTGTCATGTTTTTAATTACTTTTGAAGTTCTTATAGTAGCATTTTAACACTGCTTCTTCATCTTGATCAACTCGCAGAACGCAGTATTTTAAGTTTATTGAGTTAAAAAAAAGCAAAACACAAATTTGTACCAATGTTTTAAATCAGGGCCATCCTCAACTATAGATTGCGATGATGACAGACACAAGTTGTCACTCAGACAAACGAGTTATGTGTATATTGTGTCCATTGCCTCATGTTGTTTGCATTGCTCGCCTTAGCTTTCAAACTACTCGATTAGCGCAAATGTGACATGAGGTATCTCCGTTTTGCTATGACCTATGGCTCGTAAAGGCCGGTGCAACGAAAACTTTCGGCTGTAAAACGAAACATTGCCGTAAATCAAAAAGGCCATTAGAGCAAAAAGCCGTATTGCGAGTGGGATTATAAAGAGGTATGGGTGTACATGGATCTCAAATACGGAATCGCAATAATCCATTTTTCCTGGAACTGCTGTATCCTTGATATTCTGTATTGTAACAATGTATACATATACAGATGACCAATGACGCCATTTCCAACCTTTCCGCTTTGCTAATACATTGTATGGGTATATCTATCTGGCACGAACCAACCTTCGGACATATTGGTCATAAAGCAAGATTCAATTTCCCTTCGCAAAATTAATAACGTTTTGCCCCGCCATGTTATTCTTCTGGCGTGCCTTAAGTTGGATTCGATTATTTCGTGTGCATGTCTAGGGATCGTAAAACAATTTTAATTTCGACTCTATTTGCAAAAATATGCCTTTATCTATAGCGTATTATTTCAAGCCATGCAGGCATCCACGTGGGGATAAAAGCTTTTTGGTTTTCCTTTGAGAGCTAAATTGATTGGCAAAAAGTGAAACGCTGCCAACTAGTAGGAAATACGATGTTTTCACATCAATGAAATCAAATACTTCTGCGGGGATTTGTTTATGATCCAACATCCCCTATAACAAACACACGCAAGTTTGATCAAACTTCGAAAAGTACATACTGTATTTCTAACAAAAACACAGGTTACATGTGCCCATGGGATTCATTGGAATAAGACCATTAATTATGCGGACCTTAAACGTGTTCCGAAACTATACCATCATTGATTTCTAGGTTTCGAAGGGAGTTTAAACATCGGCATATGCGCAGCTCCAAATACTCAAAATATGTACTACATACAAAAAATGACACCTGTAATAACTGCCTGAATTTATCATTTTTATTTTGTTGTGGTTTTTTCTTGTATTTAACCTAACAATGTAATGTCTGATTTGGTTACGTCTGATTTAGCTGCCCCTAACCGCCAGGCAATCACTGCCAGCTTACAAGTAGTTAGGAGAAGCCCAATTCCTTATAGCGTTTATGCTAGACGAGGCAGAAATTGATAAACTAAACATACAGAAATCAGTCTTCGCAATCAGTGATGCAATTTTTTCATTTTTTTTTCATCGAAACTGCTACAACCTGACATCAACATCTAGAACCTGAAATACCCACCAGATGATACTACCTATACTCAAATCTCAATTCCACGCGTCACGTTTTAGTCGAAATCAAATTGGGGCCAAATTCGCCAACAATTTCACAACCTTTAAAATAGACATTCCAAGATTGACTTGTTAAGACCAAACAAATTCAATTCTGTATTTTTAGTCTGCATCAACTGCGCTGTCTGAACAATCCCATGAATAAGAATCACGAGATTCACAACCTAAACATCTTATAAGATTGTCGAATAGAAGTGCTAACATTTGTCGTTGGTGCTAATGACGTTTGCTTCGCTTTCCAGCATGTTGAAAAAGGGACCATCCATAAATTGCCATTAACCTAACGCTTTCCATATTATCTCTGAGCAATGCGTATTGAACTCATTGTTGAAGGGAAGCCATTAAGCTAGAGCCATTCAACGACAACATTGGGAATGCTTTCTACATGTACGTTAAAAACAAAATTGGCGAAGTTATTTTTATTTGCAAATGCTTCTATGGAGGGTGAAAGCCAGGCGTCCTACATACTTTAATTTGCTTTTAAAATTAAGCGAAATCTCGGGGAAAGGGTCACACGCCGTCTTCCAGAAATTGCTTTTTCGCTTCTAAGAGCTTTTATTTTTGTCTGATCGGATCGACTTTCGGCACATATCGTCGCTTTCAACAACAAACGTTCAATCAACATAACTTTTGCAGTTTCCCCTTGCCTTTGTGGGTTTGTTCTACGTATAGGCTTTCGCCTTTGCAGAAATAAATGACTACGAAAAAGAGATGAAACGAGAGGAAATCGGCCATAAAAAGAACAAAATATGAAAAAAACCTCTTCATTGTGTCTCTGATGTATACGTTATGATGCTGCGCGAAATAAACTACCTCCTAAGAGATCCTAAATTCCTATCTGATAATGCACGCTGGACGAGCTCAGCTTAACATTCAATTTGTCAATAAAGCGATGAAAAATGAATCCCCATACACTCGCCATCAGCTCTGCAGTGTACAATGTACTATATAAGATTTTAAGCTTATGGTCATCGTTTGTACAGTGTATAGGGAGACAGTTTTGCACAACGCTTTCCACTTTCAATTTTCGGTATTAAGATGGCTGCTAAGGAGACGAAATGTAGGTACTATATACCGGATGGGAAAAAAAATTATCCATACAGAGGACAGTTTCTATTAGGGCAACTTGGACCCAAAGGAACAGTTAATTGGCAAGGTATGAGTGGTGACACATGTTATTAATTTTAACCCAAACCAAAGGAAATTAGATCCTAGAATTGAACAACCATTGTGACCCTAACCATAAGAAAAAAAAGTATAATGGCCACAGTGTGATAAAAATGATTGACATTCGAATAAAATATCTTTCCTTACAAAAACTGGCGAGAGAATTAAGCCAGCGAGGACCATTTAAAGAAAATGACTGTCCCTAAAGGATGCATAATATGAACATGACCCATACTTATCCATTTATGAAAATTTGTCATGTCATGGCTAACTATTTATAGTTGTTATGTAACTAATACACCAAATGTGAACTAATATTCATAGAATTAATAATTTCCACAAGTGGTTAAATATGGCATCATACTAAGGTGCAGCCTATAGAGGGGCAATCACTTACTTTAAATTGCCCTAACTTAATGCTTTCCTCATCACTTTGTCTGGAAACATTTATTATTCGAATGCCAATCATTTATCAAATTTTCATCATTTTACTCTGTTTTGGTCCTTATGTTAGGGACAATTGTCAATTAATTATTCTTTCGGTCCAAGTGCCATAATACAAATGTTTTGTTACAGCAAATTGTAAGCCAGATTCAAAGCCATAGCACGTGCATCTCCTAGGGAAACATCTTGATCACTAAAACCGGAAGTGAAGAGCAATGCTGCCAAAGTCAGTTCACGATAGGTAAGATTCAGTACATTTTTCCTGGCATTTTAGGTCATGCACTCAACAATCTGACAAGAGCAGTTGAATGCCATCGACTAAGCAGCTAGGCGAGCATGCTCAGCGGATGGAAATATTCAGAAAATGTCATCAGCTTCTAGTGGTACGCATTCCAGGATAACATCTGGTTGTAATGAAAGCAGTACTGCACGATCAGCATAGTTGTGAGGCGAGAGGCAATTGCGAGCAACTCGTCCATTTTTCAATGAAATGCTAAATGGTTATCCCTTATTGACATTTCTTTTTACCTTCTACGAGCGTCTTATAATAGGGTTCATCTTTTCGGCCCAGTTTCCTCTCTTTTCCATCAGCAGCAGACGTCATCGTCGATTCTCATTACGAACAAAATCCGTTTGCTCCAACAGGCATCCATGTACATGTACATTAACATCGGAGATCTGAGACAATATTTACATTCGATGCTCCCACTAGCGTTCGGCAAACAAGTTTTCTTGTTGATTATTCAATCGCAACTTCGATGGTGGGTTGCTGGCAGGCAACTAAAATGAGTTTTAATGGTTGGCACATTAAAAGGTGTGTCTCGAGTAAGTAATTCAGGAGCACTGGTGCTAATCATCTTTGCCTAGAGGGATCTACTGAACGGAAATGGCGATGGGTGCTGCACGTTCCAAAACGCCCAAAACGTTCAGGTTGACCACTCGCCGGTCACCAAATATATCGAATTTCAAAGCCAGAAGATAAGATCGATGTAAATCGTGCGAGGGGATGCGAATTTCCTGGCAATTAAGCCCCGGTTTTTTATAGGCCGCCCATAACGAGTTTGGATGAAAGTTGGCGGTTGACGCGCATGCGCAGAACGTACAATTCCTATACCGTCCCCGAAGTGCTTTTCTTAATTAGAGAGACTATCAAACAAATATGAGCATTCATTAGTACCGGAGTAGATTCGGTTATAGCAGTGGAGGTCGTTTTATGCGTTGTTGTAATCGGAGTGTATTGCGCGTCTCAGGTGAGTGGGTAATTTCACTCTGCCCTCTATCGGCAAAAGAACCGATTTACTACTCGTCTACTGCTGCAAAAGAATACAGTTCCCCCAAAAAGTTTGCCTAGGTTTCATCAAATTATGATATGCATGTACGTGTGCAACCTTATTAACTGTATCTGTTGTGCTTTAAGTTGTAAATTCATCATAATTTAAAAAAACTGCCTACAAAATGACATGAATGACAGTTTCAATAAAATAAATTTAGGCGCAAAATTCAAAATCACAATATCCTGTCACGTGCTTTCACGTGATGAGTTTCAAAACGTTCACACGAGGTTACCATTTTACTTTCATCTGATGTTTAGTATTCTCATCGACTAATATAAAGTAAAAAAACTTGCCCTTTAGTATAAATAATGTTTTTAATCAATATGGCCATTGGAAATGACGATAGTTATTAAATTTGCATAATAAAGGAGTTCACGCAATGCCAAAGCGTTATGCACTGCCTTAATTCGTATTTTTCATTAGAAATACTGAGATGCTTGGGATTTATTTTAATTTGACAAATTTCGATATTGTCATTATGAAACCAAATAACAGTAGCCAATCTGCCATATTGGAGTTTTTTTTTCACTGAACAAAGGGCAACTTCACCTTAAAACCACGTTAAACGCCATAATCGATTTATGAAATACTTTCTGGATTGAAATTATAATGAAGTTTAGGAAATCCTCCTGCTTTTCTCAGGTTCTGCGAAAACTGAGTGTAAGTTATGAGATTCAAAACGTCCACAAGAGGGCAAAGGGAAATTGCCCACTCTAAACCTGAGACGTACCATAGGTGCATACAGCATGAAAAATTGAGCATGCATCGGTTGATTTGCCAAAAAAGGGTAAAAACGAACCTGCATGCAGCCACCATTAACTTGTTGAATTTAGATTGCGTAAAAAAAGCAAAATCGGAAATCTGCATTCGAAACATTGACTTTGACGAGTAAATCTAAAATCTGCCTATCGATTTCAATTATCAGGCGACAGCTGATCGACCGAGTGCTTTAAACAGGACCTTATTTAGGCTAGTGTTTTCGCGTTTCGATCGATTTATCCCGCATTTCGAAAACATTTTACTGGTGATTTAGGTGATGGTGGGTGGGCTCACCCATGCACAACGCACTGACGAAACGTTTACATTTAAACGATGGCTCAGCCATTTTGGTTGCGATGGATCTTGGAAGTTGCACGTACTGAGGGGATATAACATCGTGAGTTTCACCAAATCCACCAATAACCACCACATCACTAAGCTATTCACATCTGCATGATGAGAGTTAGTTGATCAGATCTGGATTCATCTTTTGTCACTCATGTCATTCACGATGACCGTAGTCCGAGTACCATGGGCGACGACCATATTGTCCGTTCCCAGAATCCTTCGCGCGCTCGTGTTTTGAATTCGAAACGAATTTGTGGGCGTATCTCACGTGCGTTATGGATAATTTATGCCGTTCATGGAGGGCTGCCTACGCTTTAATAGAGAAAAATATTCCTCTCTGAGCCCCATAACGATGATTAAGAGGAGAGCGAATTCCTGCGCGATTTCTTAGAATGTATTTCCTGTCTTAACGTAACGAGGGGAGTTGTCCTTGAAGGCGCAAAATTTACGCAGCGAATGGCCAACAATGTCGTGAGGCAATCCCACCTTGCAGAGAACGTTCAAAACATCATGTATTTATTTGGGAGTCGAATGCGTTTCAGTCTCCCCATAGCCTCCTAGCAGGAAAACATATCCGAATGAAAAATTTCGCCAACAAAGCCATAAACAACCGGAATTATGCTCAGTTGGCAAACAAAGGCTTTTTCACAACCGTCTTCCCAAATTGTGATAGCCCATTTTTTGCATGAGGCCATGCGTGAATATAAGCCTTGCTATCATATTGTTCAGCCAGGTACTTGCACGCGCATACAGTGCATAATCACTCTATTGGATCGTTGTGGAGCTCAAAGGGTACCAACCGCTCAACGTCCTCTACATTGACAACAATTTTATTTTTTCATACACTGCATCCAATTTGATGTATTTTGTTCTCCAGGCGGTAGTAGGCCCACGAATGGGTTTTTAGGAGGTTGCAGCACCAATGGACAGACATGTAGGGCTTAGCTGATTTGAAATGTTTTGGTAGTTTGGGTTGAATTCTACATGTACATTGCGAATTGTGCTGCTGTACAAGCTCTGCAATGGTTTTCAACATTTCCAAAAATTCAAGCCCGTGCGTCCAATGCCCTGAAAACGAACTCCGGAAGTGACGAATTTACCAGGGACTGCCAATGCATTAAGGGTATTTTGACCTGTTACTCGTAAGGCTATAATGCGAAGACCTGCAGGGACTAACGACATCTAGTGACAACGCGTAAAACTAGGAAGGAGATCCTAATTCCTTCGACTCCCCCAACGTACTTCCTTCCCCAATCCCAACACCTTTGTTCCTCTTCAGGCTGACCTGATGGCAGCATGACCAGAAAACTAATCGTTAGTCCTTGCAATTCAGCTTTTAAGGCTGATTGTGTCAACGTGAAAATTGAGAGGTTTTGGGGTTGCCATTATTCTTCCCAAACGTGGCTCCCTGTTGCCATCTTTCGGTCCATGCCAGGTTATTCAGATAGGTAAAGTCCCTTAGATGGACGACGGAAAACCGACGCTATTAGCCTTTTGGGCCATACTAAGCCAACGAGGACGTTTATGGCGCCCTAGTGGACCATGCATTTCGACTTGGATTTCTAAAGCGTCCTGTTTACGCTAGGGCCACGTCTGTTTCGACCGTTAGGTTTTATGCGGTTTTTACGGTTCGCCATATTTTTCCCGGAAAATGACGTGAATTATTGGCAGGGAAAAGTTGCTTTCCGTTGGTAAACCTGCCTTAGCCACCTGTCTTCGTACTTTAATAACTCAACAGTGTATCATAGGTGCCCTACAGGGAACCAGGCGGTGCTGATATGATGAAGAACGTGATTTCCTCGTGGAACTTTTCTTGCTAGTTGGGGCTGTAAGAAACTTAGTTTGTTGACCATCAGGACATGTGCAGCAATATTCTGTAGAGACTTTCGATACACAAGACATGTACATATACCATTTGACGTGTGCATTGAATGGTGCTGCAATTTCTAAAAAACACATTTGTGGACGCGTTTAGTACTTTCTGGATGACAAAATGCATTAAATTGGATGCAGTTATACAGTGTACATAGTAAAATTAAACAAAGTTAGGATTTGTTATACTAGTTGACATTTTAGAATATTTCTGCTGCTCAGAGAAAATGGTTACCCGAAGACAATATTTTATTCTGAAAAAGCAGCAAATTTAGCAGCTGCACGTAAAGCCGTTGCTTATACTGAATATGTCCTACCAAGCTACTTTAATATAAGATTCACACTGGGTAACAAAAAGTACTATAAGAATACGAGAGAACATCCGTAATTATTATAATTTACAATAGCATTTCAATTACGTGCGTGTCATTGCATTTTCACGCCATAAATTACCCATATGCTAACTGTAATCCCGAATCCCAATCGGCTGTCAATTTAAAAAAGCAGTTCGTATTAATTATGAACGTGTAAAACATTTTTCTCGCGAGCATATTTAATAATTTAGAAAACAGGCACGCCCTTCAAGTACAACAGACATCTTCCATCGAATTAAGCTTTGCCTTTTCTTGACGTCGCATCGCCAAGAATTTAACAGATGATATAAATATTTAAACACTTATAGTGAAAAATGTCGGTCATAATCGTTAATGGTAGAGACACTAAGTAGAATTTAGCGATTTTGTCGCAGAATAGACGCCGCGCCGCCTTGTTCACCACCAGTGATAATTTTCGGTACTGCGAAATTGTTGCTTGGTAAAATTTCTTGACATCAACTCGTTTTTAGCGTATTTAAAAATTCTTTGATGGCTTGTATTTATTACACCGACCTTTTGTTAGTTAGCTGATGGATAAACTCCGGTATACGGAAGTGCCTGTTACAAATATGCACATATTGATATCACAACTCTACTTGTCTAGTACACAAGAACTACAGGAATGGTCTTTCTTTGAGGATCATTCTTGTAATTCTTGGAAATTTTTAATTGATTTTTTTTTTCATATTTTTTGTGCGTTTGGTACAACCTAAACTAACCTAACACTAATTTTTAATTTAGCTGCTTAGCAGCCCCTTGCTGTCAGGCAATCACTGCCAGCCTACTAGCCATGAAGTCAAACTTTCCCATAGTTTATACATGTATATGCTGGAGTTTCAAATATGCACTATAACGAAGTACACCCAGCATGACTTAAGGATTGTTTAATTTTCGATATGCAAACCTTGCTTTAAAAGACGAGAAATTGCTTTACTTGTTTCTTCTAAAAACAAGTCCAAAATGTTCCACAGCAGCTTCGGGGCATTGTCACCAATATTCATCGCGGCGTTTACTCTCAGTGGCTCTAAATTACGGAGCGTACAAAAGTCATCAAATGGAAGAAAGGACCCTTGGAAAACGAGCCATTTAAAACTAAGCAAATTTGCATTTCCGCAACTTGTCTCTTTGCCAAATATCACTTACACCAATGCATTTGCGCTAAATTCGAGGCGTGGGTCGTCATTCCTGTGAGTTAACGACGGTATCGCATCAGTATTTAGCTTTAATTTTAAATTTAGAGAATCATTAGTAAAATGAAACCCTTTTTATTCCTCTAAATGAGCTCTTTCGCAATAAACTTTCTATAGTTATAGCGATGCGGGAATCTAATTAGATACGCCATTAAGTCTCCAAGAGAGATTTAACACAATATTGGCTCCTTATACAGGCACAAATTAAAGTCAACTGCATGTTGATAAAAGTGTATCTGCACAAAGCATAAATTTCGTATTCCCACAGATGTATGATTATTCGCTTTATTCAAAACAGTTTTCTAAAGTAATTTTAACATTTTTTATAAGGGTAAATGAGAGGATCATACAAGATTTCTTAACATCAATACCGACTCATGGGTTCGTATACAACAATTCCTAATCTTACAAATAATGCTATATTTATTTCTTATCTCCCGAGGAAACCACACACAATTGGTTTTCCTAATTTATGTTACAGAATTGTTTGTCATCTCTTGATTTTTGTACTAATCAATAACTAGCTATGCATAATCTAAAAAATAAATACATTTGCTCTGACTTTTCAGGCAGTTTCAATTTCCCTGACTTTTCCTGGTTTTCCAGGTCAGGATTATGGTAGGCAGTTAATAACATTCAAGATACCCACTTTAGTCTTACTCGTTTACAAATGAACTGAAAACGTGACAAAACGTGGCGTAGCCTGTCATGCTTTCTTTGAAGAGCAATAAAATCGCAATTATTTGTCTCCTAGCTCTTTCATGTGATTCCTTGATTTTCTCCAATACAACTCTCTTATGAAAATATATTTGACACATTGGGCTTGGAAAGACGACCAATAACACAAAGTAGGGAAATGGATAGGGGACAATATTTCACTTTAATGGAGTGACCATGCACTTGCACGTAGGGCGAGTTAAACGCGCAGATGGAAGTGGACACTTGACCCATGCGGTATTCAATCAGTTTGAGAGAAAGCCTCCTATCGTCTTTAAAAACGAAGAAACGACCCGCAGAGTGATAGCCGAGCCAATAATAAAACAGGTGATTAAAACCCTATAACGTTACCATTTATTTTTATAGTGCTCACGCCTCATTTATCCGAACACGAGGCGGCCATCTTGACCCTATCCCATAATGCCCGACTACGATGTGTCAGAAAAATACACGAAAGGACACCAATGCTATAAACCATTGAGGAGTTTAGGATACGACATTTTAGTAGTGGTAAAAAGCGTGCGACCCGCGGGTTTCCACTCAAATTTTCAAGTCGATTTCCCTGACAACTTTTTAATCATTACCCGTACATGTTACGTGTCGTTTTTTAACAAAACTAAGAGAAACTATATATATATATATATATATATACACTCTACATTTTTACAAAAAGCTTATGACTAATCAACTGCCTGAGGTAAACTACCTCAATTTCTATGACATTCCATGACATTTTAACGATTCTTTATACCATTTCTCTGACATTCCCTGCTACATTTTCATTTCTCTGATTTTCCCTGACATCCCAGAAAATGGGAGCCCTACACACTAATAATGCACTGTTGCAGTAAATTTTAATGTGTATTCCGAGAGGTGTAGTTATCTAAAGAAAAACCACTTTAACTCAATTTTGGGAGATTTGTCCAGGTTTAGGAAGCAGAGTTTCACACCATCACTTGTGGCAATGCATTTATGATCAAGAGTTATGAATCTCACAACGATCCATCAACGTGCCAGGGCATAATATGAGGTTAAATTAGCGGTGTGCTACAGACCACTCGTAAAAGTTTATTAGCCACGTAAATCGGCTTTGGCAATAACTTATTGGCTGAGCAATAACCAACCGCACTCAGCCGATATTACAGGTCTCAATCTTACATGAAATGGGTCTACAACTCAAGAAGGGAGAATTCAAAGTCAATACTTGTATCCGTGTAGAGCGCATGTATACCATAGCTATTCCACAATGCAATTAACCCTTTCCTTACATACGCATATGCTTTGCCGCTTTCTCATATGGCGTGCATATCCCGAAATTACACTTAAAATTATGGTAGTCAGAATCTTAACTGCAAGACAATCTTAAAACAGTTAAAAACTGTCCATACAATGTATTCGCTACAGCTAAGCAGGTCTATGCTATATGCAGCACGGTATACACAAATTAGGCCGTTGATGGTTGAAAACAGTTACGTTGGAGTAGCGGGGCCAAAAATAAGCATCGACGAGTTAAATAACAGCAGCTGGCCCCCACACCAGAATTCGGGCAACTTAAAACAGATATCGCCCATACAATAAATTAGACGTTCACAGCCGCCCCGGTTTTCCTAACATTACAGTACAGGGGTGGTTTGCTGCCGTTATTTTAAACGCCAATGCCATCGTGGAGAAATAATGGCTGAAGAAAGTAAATAAGGAAAACCTTATAAACAATCTCATTTTGGCACACGACTAACTAGCCGGCCAATGAAAGAAGTAAATATTTACTCCCATTATGTCAAACATTTCTCTAAGACGACTTTCGGGCATTTCAAATTTGCATTCCTTGTTGACAGAAAAAACCCATCTGGAATAACAAGGGATGATCAACGTCATATAGGCGACCCGGACAGGACAAGAATGAACCTTCCACGGGCCTGCTTGACGGCATCCAATAACGTTAACCTGGTTGGCCACCAGGGCCGCATGCTGTAAGATCGTTTACCTTTGTATAGACAAGTAAATACGTTTTGATTTGGAAACACCGTTGTCACGTAAAAGATTGCTCGAGTATCCAACCATGGAATGAACGAACATTTTCAGTTCCACGTACACGTATCTGAGATTAATTGCGCGTTTGACAGCGCAGCACGTTGCTATGTCAAAAAACCTATACATCATACGTTGTTTACTTTCGTGTACTGGCTAGCAGCGCATGACGCGAATGCTTGAAATCTTGGAATCGTTGCCATGGTGTTCCTAAAACAACATCGGAATCTATGGCGATGTCAGACTTTCAGTCTCAATCAGTGACTCGTATAGATTCAAAGCGATGATGTTGATATGCTGTTGCGTTTGGGTGTTCTATTTCAATCTGACCTCTATCGTCATTATACATTTAAAGTTTATACTTGTCGATCGCCGTATCCCGACATGAACTAACTCGGCTGTGCAAAGTTTTCGCATCACCTCAACATTTGTAAATCAGATCATATGACCCACGTTTTATAGTTAACTTTTTATTGTAATTTAATTACGTTCACTCACATGATGTATTTATGCCTTTATGGAGCAAAATCATGCACAATGTATAGTATGTATCAGGTTAAGAGTGCTTAATTTAACTCTGCCCTCTGGTGAACGTTTTGAACCCCATCACTTGTTTGATATATGTAGGCCTACTATGTATTTATACGCCTACTATACTGTAATTTATAATGAAAACCACATAGCACTTGTCCAAATTGGAATTATGGCACGTTCGATTTTTAATTTTGCGAATTTTATGTTTCTATTTGATAGTAACTATTATGCGTGTAATCAAGTTGCCAGAATTCAAATGGCAAACATATACGCCATTAATATATACCTATATCAAACACTGGATGAGGTTCATAACGTCCACCACTTCACCACAGGGCCGAGTGAAATAGAAAATCACATGTGCATTCTCTAGGTCGCCATCTTGGTTCTGCGAATGAGATGCAATCCGATGTCTCGCAAATTTATTCGCACTGAGCGTCCATATGTACGAGTGCCAAGAGCAAATCGCCTTTTATTTCAGCGGGATATCACAGTAAAGATAAGCAGGTTTAATTCAAATTAAAGGCGTGGAGGGCGATGTAACACAGGATAGCCCATTTGCCGAGGGTCAATTTATACGTTCTAACGGCCTTCATCATTTACGACGTCCATTCGCCATTTTATGCGCATATTAGACGTGAGATCTGGGATGATATTCGCTCCATAAACAAGGCAGCCTCCATGGATAACGTCTCCGTTATGTCCTCCATGAGGTTACTTCCTACATACGATGGCTGCCAGAAGAAATACACATTCCTAAACTGATGGACGAAATTCCGGCGGAAGGATAACGCGGCAAAGGCATTAAACCGAGTTATTTGAGAAAATTAAGGCCATCTTGGTGCCCAAACAAGCATGGAAGGGAGCTTTATGGTCGCCTGACACCACCTCCAAAAATATGGATTCGTGTCATCGCTTAGGTTCAAGTTTTTTGGCGCGCCCTGTATTCGGTCCTCGTCTTAATTGGGATAAGCAGGCTGTCCCTAACAGCGGGCAAACACTTCGGACGTGGGTGTTGGTCAGGATTGCCAATATCCATTTTCAAGGCTAGCGTTTGATAATTTCTCGTGCAATTTTACCTCAGATCCATTTAACGCAAAATGCGTTGAAAATCCCCGGCTTATCTGCGATTTAACCGAGGCTATTACGCAGCTGGGTACTCTGCTCAACGCGCAGGTGCGCAATTATTTCTCCGATTACTTTTTATCAAAACGGGATAGAAATAAAACCCCACATACTTTTTTGAAAACCACCTACTTACCAATTGATCCTTTTCGCGAAATTGTCACCAAAATGCAGACTGATTGCATTATACAGGTATTGGCTTTAGGATGAGTTATAAGGACATCACTGTTTGAATACTGTATCTATTAAGATGAATATAGTTAATTAAGGGGATATAAAATGTTAAAATTTGAAGTGGCCAATTTGAGAGACTTCGAATCAGGACCCTACCAGTACCATCAAAGAAATTTCATGCGATGTGGTGGGGGTTAAAACGACATCCATATATGTATGTACCGGGTGAGGCAGAAATGTCGAAATGTAAATTAAAGTTGCATGTTGATATATAGGTTATGAATCGTGCGCAATCCAATGGTCAAGTGACCTTTGACCTTCCAGATTCCAAACCGTTGCTCAAACACCCTAAGTCACATTTTGAAAGTTGCTGAACATACATGCTGAAGTCACGTTTCATTTAATTTATTGGAACCGTGTACAAAGCACAAAAAATAACAAAATGGTGTAAAATCGACCTTGTAGCGTCAGTGACTTCCGTATTATTTCTGCCTCACCCGGTATAACGTCAATTAGTAACTAATCACGTAACTGAGAAGAAAGTCCTACTAACGTACCAATCTCTGAACTTCAGGTGTGCACTAATCTCAGAAAGATTTCATCTGGCATGTTACTTTGAATTCATACATGAAACAGCGTAACCTAAAGAGAACCTCATAATTTGACGGGATTTGCAAGTAATATCTGAGCCGTGCGACGTGACATCCACGCAGCTTTGTTTCTTAAGCAACCCCACGTCCTAAGAAATTGTCATGAAATCAATCCAACCTTGGCCGATCGATACTGTTTTTATATTTATGCGATGAAGGGAATAAAAGTAGCTCGGGAAACAGAGATATTACGTATCGCTATACGTGCACCGCTCGCGTCTTTGTCTGTAGAAAATACCAGTCCAACCCCTCTTGGCACGCATATCTGCTGTAAATAATCACTAAAAAAGAAAGATTTGAATTTCATTACTTTGCCCCCTACACGTGTACATACGCTCGTATGAATATAGTTTGGCGATAAGAAAGGAAAAAGAGACAAAAAAGCCCAGGAAGGACAAAATCAATGCGAACGACTCATCTTATATACCCAGGAATTGCATCTTGCAAATAGGAAACCACTGACCCTTACGAAGCAGTGCAGGGAGAACAGGACACGACAGATAAAAGCCCACCGTGAACACCAAATTACGATCAGATGGTCTTTGATGTCAAACCGAGATCCCCTCAGAAATGCCAAATCGCCAGCATTTCACTATTACGGCGTTGTAACCTGTATTGAGGGTCGTACTAATTCTATTGATTAACTTGTAGAGTAATGAAATGGCTAAAGTAGCCTACTAACCTCTGTTGTACCCTGTACAAACCAGATACAGCTAGGGTTCCGACATAAACAAAATCCCCTGACTTTCCCAGGTTAATTTTTTATTTTCACTTCACCTTTATATGTTCCTCATAAAGTAAGGAGCCTCTGCAGTTCCTTTGAATAAAGTAAAAAACCTGCTCTTGGATGATATCATTTTTTAATCTGTATAATAAAGGAAGTCAAAACATTGAAAAATGTAGGAATTCACTTTTTAGTCTGAATTTTTATTAGGAGTACAGAAAAGCTCGGAATTTATATTTTTGAAAAATTTCGAGATTGTCGAAATGAAACGAAATATTAGCAATAACTAATCTGCCGTATTAGGATTTTCTTTTATCGAATAAAGCGCAACTTCACCTAAAAATCAAAGTTCACGCCATAATCGTATATGAAGTATACGTTCTGGATTGCAACATATAATTAAAAGTTAGAAAATCCCTTGACTTTCCCAGATTTCCCAGTCAGTTACAAATCCCTGACTTTCCCAGGTCTCTCAGGTTCTGTGGGAACCCTGAGATAGACGCACGAGGAAATTCATGTATATTTAATGATATAAGGATAACGTTTAAAAATATCACCACATATTTCAGACATTGATAATTTGTGCCACAAACCAGCAGCTTGTGCCTACTTCACCAACCATGTCAGGTTACAATCAATACTTGTTCGTGTGTTCGTCACATTCGGGCATCTTTCTACCCTCGCGAAATTATTCAATTATCAACAGATTAAAGCCATTAGAAATTTCGTACAGATTTACGAGATACGAACAAACCCATATCCCATCGAATCACTGTTATGGCTGAATATTAATTAACGGATTACGCTGAAATATGAAAATCGTAAATGAAAATGCAAGGCCGAAATTTAGTTTTTAAAACTGCAGCGAGTGGAGTTAAATAACGACGTGAATAATGACAGAACTCTTGACATTTTTCAATTATGTCGCCAGCGGAAGTGGCTGAAATGGAAGACTACAAGAGGCTTTGCACGCCAGTGACAACATCGAAATGTCAAAGCAAAACTGCTGAAAAAAATGCGAGCAACGCTGTGGCCCCCTACCCATGGGCGCATAAATTAGCATTAAACATCCCATTCAATTTGCATGTGTTACACGCGGAATATCAAAGTCAGACATGCGAGCCAACGATAAAAACCTGCTACTTTACAGGATATGCATGTACATGTACGACGATGTACGTGTACATGAAAACTCAATTTGGCGGACAGTGTAGACCAAGATAGAAATAACAGACATGGGAAATTAAGGTCTGTATCTCACAAGCAGCTAATTCCTGGCGCTGAGCCCAGATGGCGCCACAGTTTTGCATAATACAAATAATCAACCAAAACTTTTTTGACGCTAACGTATACAAACTGCTTTGGTGAACGTTTTTGTCCATAGAAAGCACGCTTAGGAAAATGTCCATGGAGAATGCCTTGTGTGATTGCCCGCTTTCATTACCCAAGGGGTAGCCAAACAATTTTCAAGCAAAACACATTATGTGTAATGCAACGTCTTTAAGCTTATTGGTAGTGGGGAAAAACGTTACTTAACTTTATTTACTAGCTTTCACAAATGCGGGCAAAAAACCTGTTATATTAACTAGGCGCATACTTGCAAAAGGCACACGTATTTCTCCCCTAGGTAGAAAATTCGTTCCACTCACAGTTAGACTTGTCATAAATAAACCTAAAAATATTTGCTGTTATGCAATAACACCTACAAGTACGAGCGGGCCCAATTACATGTATAGCACAAACGAAAATAAACCCATTTCCTAAGCAGGGTTTAACAGAGATAATACTTTCAATTTCCAACTTTCCCCTACTTGACCAGGTTCTGAAATAAATTTACCCGTCCACCCTGACCACTGAAAATGCAAAAATACGTCATATGCCAATGTACGGAATGCTATATTTATTGGTTTATCCATCCAAACAGGAAACAGAACACAAATTTGCATACGTAAACAACAAATTTAGAAAGTACTTTTGGTTAAAATTAGCCATTTCATTACAATTTCCACTGAATTGCTCGTCATCCGTTGATTTTTGTGTTAACGAATAACTAGCTATTTAAAATGTATTATTAATCTGTTGAATTTTTCTGTGTTTTTCAAAGTAAATCCATTTGCCTGATTTTCCAAGCCGCTCCAATTTCCTCGACCTTTCCAGGTTTTCCAGGATTGGGGAACCCTGCTAAGGCAGGAATACATATATTGCCAAGTTTTATCATTTAATGACCACTTTATGACAATCTTGCGCACAAGATATACATGTAGGCTTATGAAGTTCCAGGACAAGCAGTTTAACATCTTAATAACGTCACGAATAAGCTTGATTATTCTGTGGAAGACAATCCGATAAAAACAAGTGACTGTCTGCATTTTCTTTAAGAGTAAACATCAATTTGCAGCATTCATTCCTCAAAAAATTAATTTTCAATAAGGCTGTTCTTTCAATCTGGGAGACAATGAATGCCCTCACAAATTGAAACACGAAACAATTCAATAATCTCATTCATGATAAAATGTAAGGTTCCCCAAAGAGTCACTTTAGTATGTTGCAAAAATAATAAATGAACTCAGCTTAAGCGAAACAAAGACGATGGCGCTCAAATGAAAAAAGTTTTCATTTCTTATAACAAATTGCGATTTTATAGGACAGATGTAGGTCTCAACGGAAGACTTAGGCCCCCGAGAATCAAATTTCGAAAGATTCCCAGCGCCCGAGTCTCTCGATTTGCATTAAAGCTAGTTTCAAATTGTTTCCTGAAATAAAAGTGAAAGGCGAATATCTACACGAATGGGTTCCAGCAATGGCTGAAACGTATTTTCTTGTTAACAATTTTTTCTTTTTCAGCCAAATAAATGACTGCGCCAATTCTTTGACGTGGTGCATATATTGGATCTGCGTGCAATGGAAAGATCGATATTCCTCACACGTCCTTATTATCAAAATGTCTTCAAATTCTGACGTTTTATGAGGATCAGAATCCAAATCTACGCACATACAGTGACCGTAGAAATTAAGGTTGGTATCATCCTCGCTGTCGCCATTACGAGTTACGACTTCAAATCTCATAAAATTGTGAATGTTTTCAGGGGACGAAACGAAAATATGCATGGCAAGGATCGAGCCAGGTTGCATGTCAAAGAATTTATGATAAAGAATATGAAAAGGGTTTTTAGGAAAAAAAACACGCCGAAATTATATTACCCATCTGATACCACCCTGGGGGTCTTTTTCACCCCCACCTTGTTGTTTATCATAATTAACAACTACGTTTTGTTACTTCCCAGACTTTTAGATATTCACAACAGAATGTCAATGAAGCCTTCTATGCATAGAAATCACTTAGTGCATCTTATAGTTACTTCCAACAAATCAAGTCGTAAAATGGATAACACCCCCAGGTTGGTATTAATGTAATTTTTTTTAAAAGTAAGATATGCCAAATCTCTAATTTGATGATGTTCCCAGCCTTTCACATATCCTCATTAGAAAGTTAAATAACTACTCTATGATAAGAAAACACATGGAGCACCTTGCTTTCTTTTTTTTAATCGATTTTCAAATTACAGGTTGGAAGTGTTGAATTTATCGGGGGTAAAAATTTAAGATAAATAAAATTCCCAACTCTACTGTATAGCACTAATGAGATTTTACTACTTGTGGTTAGTCCCTTACATATTTTATGATTCATTTTTGATGGAGGTTGGTACTCTCAGCTTGGTACTCAAGCACCCAAAAGGGGGTTGGTATCAGAGGGTTAATAAGGCGGAAGGAAAACAACGAGTTACGTAATCGGAATGTCTCATAGTAGACTGATATATTCCACAGAAATAATGTTTTCGGGAAAATATACCAATAACTGAGTGAATTTTCATCTCGGTATTCGATTAATTACATTTGTATGAAAACTAAAATGTCAAATTTCGAAACACCCTTCATTTATATACACGCAACTATCCATGTATACCTGTGTACAGTATAATACACTAGACCTGTACATGTACATGAATACAGGAAGGAACATCTTGAAGAATTATCTTCCTGTTTCAATTCAAGTGTCAAGATACTCGCGCAGATGCGATTCTAGTGAAAGGGCAGCAGTCAAAATAGAGTACGATTTCCGAAAACTTCATATGAATGAAATACGGCATATTCCCATATGAACCTGTGAGGAATGAAAGAATTGAGACTCGCTCAATCGAAGCCGGTTTGGATAAATGCTCGATGAACCAGAAATACATTTCTTATAAGACGAAATCACGAAATGAGTTAGGGTAGGACAGCGAAGAACTAAATCATCCAGCCAAAGATTATGACATTTTTAGGCTCCATTGATCATTCAAACCATACGTCCATCTTTCTGTTTCTATTATCTATCTTCCTGTCTCTTCAATATCCTTAACTTTCTTTTCGATTAACAGTGCCCCACTATAGCTTCTGTCTTTATACAGTATTTACTGAACTTTACAGTACTTACTGCAGGTATACATGTACAGAAGTGTTGAGATATTTCAGTGATGAGATTGGACAAGAAGGTTTTTGAAGGCTGTCCAGCAGATAACGACAGGAACTATCGGTTAGACTCAGTGAGTTTTCAGTCCAATATGTCAAATAATATACGAAAGAATCGACTCGGTTAAATATTTAACAAAAGTAAATTACAAGGTGTCACTTTGAAGAGTTTTTACAGAATCATTTTACGCTCGTACTTCGATGGTTTCAGCAACCCCCATGGTTTCATTGAGTTTACAGCAAATATCCTGCAGCTGATTTCTGTAGCTAAGATGACAATTCATATTCCATTTCAAAGATTCGATTACATGGAGATACCTATCCCTTCATTAATTGCATTTAATTATTTGAGACGATAGATGTCTGAACGTATTTTGGGAAGCCAAGTGCAAATTCTATCAGTGTCATAAAATGACAGGAAGGATTTTCTAACGTTGTCAGCAGTTTTCTACGACCATGCACGAATGATCACGAACACATAGAAACCCCATGGTTCCCCCAATAATAGCATAAGTAATTTCCTACCTTCTTCGTCGCAGAACTTTTCAATTTCCCCCAGTAGTTTTCCTATCGATTACGCGTCAACGCAGACTTTGCAGCCATGATTTCGTCGATTGTATTTCTAAGCACATTTTTTCCCATTCAAAGGGAATCTGCCTGATATCAAACTGAATTACAGAACGGATATTCGATCGCGTTTTTATAGTCCGAGCTTCGGGCACGTGTTGATAACGTATGCATGGACGCAGCGATTCTATAAAAAACAAAAACAACACGACGTTTAGTTACTGTAGAGGTATTATATTCGTTTGTAACGGTAGACAAGACTAAGTAAATCGGCTCTATAATGCCGATAGATGGCAGAGTGAAATTTAGCTCTCTTAACCTGATACGTACTATACATGTACAGTAGTGTCATAACAATTTATTGCAACAAAATTCTGCACTTTTTTGCATGTTAGGCATAGACTTCACAACTGCTGAAAAGTGAATACAAGCTGCTTTTAGTCGACTTCAGAAATAATTTCGTCAATGATAAAAGTTTGGACCAAATGACCTTACGAAGTTTCCTTGTTTTCAAATGCCAGTAAACGAAATTTCACCATAATCAGCATAATGCGCTTTCATTTACAGACCAAATGTACATGAAGTAAACAATAGTGCAGCAAAGCAGGATTAACTCCTGATAGCAAATTGTTTTCGACTCGGGTCCAAATATAGATTCGATGGATCCGATGATCAACACGTTGCCAAGTCAATTAATTCCATCATTTCATTCCCAAAAAATAATTCCAAATTTCCGGGTTCTACGTTTCATGCGGAGCCGACTTAAGTCAATTTCTGCCCAGAGTAATTAAAATGCAATTACTTCTGAGTCGAATAACGAAGGAATCGATGGATTATTGTTACATAGCGAAGCTAATGATGTAAGGCAGAATTAAATTACCAAAATACAACTGCACAATGTTCGTTAAAGTGTGGAATAATACAGAGTGCAACGTTATAAATTAAACGATATTTATTAGAATATTGATATTGCTCCCATTTTCCAACATTGTCTGAATAAAAAGTGTTTCCTTCATCCAAATATTTTCACTCCCTAATGGCCCATATGATTTCCAATTCATGGTTTTCGGTTTCTTCTACTAGGTTGCAAGTACTATACATTATGCAAAAATTCTGAGGTTAACACCCCCCTTTCAGAGATCATCCCATTTATCGGTCTCCTTGGGATTAAACATTCGTGCCAAACTCTTGCATTTCGAGTTATCACGCCTTGGTTAAAAAACAATACAGAAAGCCTTTGTTGTCTACATTGAAAGTCAGTCTGTCTGTATGTCGAAATGACTAAGTTCAAGACACTTGCACAAATTAAGCCACATTTTTTGAAGAGTTATAAAATAATGCTAACTTGTTTGGCGAATCACATGGGCGTGTGCCACTGTAAATGGAGGCAGTCCTATTTCCAAGAGCTCAATGGATTTATTTCATCATTCGTAACGAATTTTCTGCTGATATCCATTTGCAATTTTGTTAAAAACATCAATAATCCGTTTCTAATGGATTTTTCGTCTAACTAAATTCTTATTGCAAAAGACACAGTAACCAGGTTTATTTTCTTAATAAATTGCCGTCAGCGATGGAAATAAGAATATATGTACATTCGATATAACGTTGAAAATATCCACCAGTTCTTATGAAAACAAATTAAAATATACATTAAGAGATTAGGGACTGCAGTCGTATTTCGGATCAAGGAAAATAGAAATGAAAAAAAATCAAAATAACATTGGAATGAATTTTAAATTTTTTAGCAGTAATGTAGGCCTACATGTATTATTTCTTACCAAAGTCCCCCTTTGCATAGGAGGAGCATTGCATGTCCTATACTTGTCATTTTAGGAACATAAATACAATGCCATCACTTGACAGAAACTAAGACTTCTGAGAAATAAATCTGACTCAAATTAAATCCAAAGTTTTATTTGATTTTTCATTTATGAATAGAATAATTTTAAAACCAATAAATACTTATTAGTTTTTTACGACAATAAGTATGTTCAGAGCGATTAATTTTTAGGATTTATATTCATGAGCGGATTTATATTCCCAAAGTTATGGGAATAATGGTGAATATAGTGTACTAAATACAATATAAATATGGATTTATACATATAAACTTATATGTACGTGTATATGTATTACTTTGATTAAACTGGCTTGTTTTAGGTTCCGTATTTATTGCGTATACTCTATCCCCTCGTGTTATTTTACGATTTTGTTACTATGGAGATGTGGGTGATTCAAAACAAATGCAAGTTTAATATACGAAAATAAAATTCCGTAAGGATAAATACTGAAAGGATCTCCGCCTTTTTTGTATCCGATGCATTAACCCATGCGTGCATCCATTTTGGAATAAAAGGAAAAAAAAGAAAATGATAATAGCTTTCATAAATTTCATTAAGATACGACCATACGAGAAACACTAATAAAATAGACAAAGTTACTGTAATAGTGCGTACTAATGGAAAAAAGGAGTATTAATATACAGTATATGTGTGTAGCATTAAAGATACCTCGCATGCAAAACGCACAATTCATTTAATAATCCAATCGGCACGAAATTGGCATCATACCTAAAAGAAGTCATTATGTACATGTATATATATTGAACTCATCCCAAAATTTGTTGAGACTGCCATTGATGTATAAATTGTTAATATGCACTGCGTACCTTCCAAGAACTTCAATGACTACAAATTTCGGAGTTTAATCGATAATTATGAATTTAACGATTAAAGATTGCACTCAATGTAAGCTTAAATCAGAGACTATGGAATGACCAGTCCTCTTTATTAAATGGTCGTACATTATAGATTTTACAAATTATAGATCTGATCATAAAATGATGAAACTGGTCCACACTTTTGTGAACGTCAAATTTTGAAAAATTGCGAGAAATAATGGATTTTTAGTGTATTAATATCAATAACGACGCGAACACTAGCGGTTGAAACCACCAAATCTCAAACACTACATTCTTGTGGAAACTTTCCCGACCAAATCAATTTCCCTGACTTTTCCAGGTATTCCAGACGGCCAGTCACTCTGTCATTTGTTAATGCTTCAATGTACATTTTCCCACATTCACATCAGGTCTAAAATTCAGTGGGTGTTACTCATTTAAAACGCGTGATTTTGCCTACATCATGGTGGATCAAAGCACAAATTAAAATTCCAGCATACATGCAGTGCGTGAATGGGTATGACAATAATCCAGTGAAATTTAAATATTTTAGCATCCTATAATGATGTAATTACGGCTCAATTGCCTAAGCTCTTCCACGTGTCACGCATTTAATCAGGGAGTCATTACAGGTGACCTAAATCAACTAATGATGGGACTGTCCCGTCCCAAAGCGCTGACAATTTTAAAAGTGCACAATGCGTTGGAAAAACGAGCTTTTCACGCCTATTGAGCGGTTCCCATCAGTCGTTTTAATCATGAAATACGAGTGCAAAATGCGCCTGATTAAATGACATTATGTTAGATAAATGGTTCGCATGGCGCCGCATAATAAACACCAACGTCTGCTTATTATGCGGGAGTGTATAACCGGAGTCTTTCATTAACTTCCCGGAGTGTCCATAAAGAGCTCTAATTCCCAATATGTGCCAAAAATTCGAGGATTTATATCGGCTCGAAGTCTACATCTGGTGCACCAATCAGTTAATTAGCGAAAAATGAAAAATCCAGCGACGGCCAAGATTGGCATTAAAAAGTCGTTTTCGTGGCTTTTTACATCGAAAAGTCATTCGCACGTGCGTGAAAATCATGAAGTGATGTGATGCAAAGCTGTTGTTACACGGCACATCCGTTGGTGAATATGAATACACTAGCCCTAATTAACCGAGCATTAGTGCGTGTTTCGGTACACAAACATCGTCGCTTGCATCGCACGAAAAAAAATTGTAAGCGTGAATAATTAAGAGCATAATCAGGCACAATTGTACAGGCAACGCATGGATAGACAGATGGAAGATTAACGAACGCGAGAGCCTAGAAATAAACTTATCTTTAGACAAAGAAACAATGCCATCAGGAGAATTAAAAACAGGCACTTGTTGGAACAGCGTTATTGAATTTTACTCAGACGCCAGCGCCAATTAATCTACCATTTGGAGTGCATATAAACGCACATGCCCCGGAGATTTCCAGGTTTTAAAATAAATTTGCCTGACCACCCTGACGACTGGAAACGCAAAAAATATGACATGCCAATGTAAGTAATGATATATTTATTGCTATTTTATGTATAAAAAGAAGATAGAACAAGTTCTTAAAAGAATACAGCAAATTTGGTTTAGTTTTTTTAATTTCGTTTACAAAATTGCTTGTCATCTCGATTTTTGTACTAACCAATAATTAGCTTTGCAACTTTTTCAAAGTTGGTCAATTTGGTTCAATTTTTTCAGTTCAACTCAGTTCACTAACATTAAGTAGTTTATTGTTTCCCTGATATTTTTAGGTTTTCCATGTCTGGGGAAACCCAATAATAGAAATTAGAGATAACTTCGTGTATGCACGACATATCCGACATTACCTGACAACTTTTCAGTCATTTCCCTGATATTTTACATGATGTTTATTTAAAAAAATAATAAAAATAATGGATTTTATCCCGAATTTTTATAAAAGATGATAACTAATCCAAGTGGCCGATGGAAACTATCTCAATTCCCCTTACACTTACTCATTTCCCTGACAATCCCGGAATTGCACTGACTTTCCAGAAAGTGGCAACCCTGCAGTAGACAAGAGTAACATGATCTGCCGTAGCTGTCGGAATTTATCCTTATTAGTTATGGTGTGCTTAACCTAAACAATGTAACTTCTGATTTAGCTGCCCCTAACCGCCAGGCAATCACTACTAGCTTGCATGCCGTTAAAAAGCCTACATAAGTTTATGCTGGAAATTGGAACTATATCAAAGTACACTCGAAATTAGCATATAAATTAGTTGATCCTGGATGTCCCAAGAGCTGCTTTCATGCTAAATTTAGAACTTAGTAAATTCTACCAGAGCGATATCCCTGAGAGCATCTTTCCGTCCTCAACTTTGACATTCTGAAAATAATGGTCCATATCGCAAGCGCATTAGGAGGAGAATGTATCCGTCTCTTACTCATTAACGTTCTGTTATAACTATGATATGGTTGGTAAACATGGCAGAAGGAAGTGTTAGGTTTTCAACATGGTGGTAAAACTATCCCGCGAGGAAGCTGTTATAATCTCTGTTCACGGTTTCCTAGATGGACTTGGGGGCATTCACCGTTACTAATAATTAGATGAAAGCGATTCGCCTAAAAATGCAGTTCAAAGATAAACAGCAACGACAGCATCACTCGTTATAATGAGAGCAGTTTCCAGCGTAGCTTAATTACGAATACACGATTCCGGATATCCCTTTTCGACGATTTGAAACGTTTAACCGTCTACGAGAACTTTGCTCAAGACAAGAAAATAATCGTAACAACAGTTGGTGTTTTGTTAAATTACGCTACATTTCGATAACATTAGGAGGCTATGTATACACAACAACACAATATACTTTACCATTAGATGTTGCTTTTATTACTTTACACGAGACTCTAGCATTATCGAAGCAAAAAGAAAAAAAATTCCTTCATTGAAAGCTATCTTCTAGACAAATTGAATTAACCAGGAACAAATCTCAACAGATTCGAAAAAAAGACATTACTGCGTCTTTCTCTTATTATGCGTGATGGTGCCTTATGTATAAATTCAATACACACAATAGTATATACAATAGTTCGTATCAGGTTAAGAGTGTTCAATTTCACTCTGCCGTCTATCGGCATTATTGAGCCGATTTACAACTTGCCTACTGTTGCGTAAGAATATAGTACCTCTAAAAAATTGGTTAGGATACCTCATATTATTTAAAAAACTTACCTAGAAAATGATATGTATAATAGTTACTATAAAATACGCAAATGCGGCACCAGAATTCCAATTTGGGTACGAAAAAATCTGCGCACGTGCTATTATAGCTTCACAAGTTTAAGCTTCACAAGTATATTAATATATTGTTATATCAAACAAGTGATCAGGTTCATAAACAGACACTAGAGGACAGAATGAAATTAGCATTCTTAACTTATAAGTACTCGACTGTATTAGCATTGACCTGAGTAGTATATAAAAAGCCCTTACCAACCCAAAAAACGTCATTCCCACCCCACTTTCAAATATTTATTTTTTACCATAATTTTTTTAGTATTTTATGACGAAAAAATTTTTTTTTTGATTTTAAAGTGGGGTGGGAATGACGTTTTTTGAGTAATGGCATTAATGTTGCAGCCAATTGCCGAAGGCTACATCATAGCTATACATCACAAATTAAAACCAACCTTTTGGCTTGTCAAATAAATTAACTTTATGTTCCACACTTTTGGCCGTTTCTCTGGCATCCTATTTTTGAT
>JAQGAF010001665.1:0-28728 GCA_034687865.1 Kryphioiulus occultus
TTGTTGTTTCTAAGGCCCCCTGGGCCATTTCGGCAGGAATTCCAGCGATGACGTGAGTGATGCGGTGTTTCAGGTGTGAATGAACCTCGTTGCCAATAGCCAGAATGCTTAAATCTCTAGCAAAATCTTCACATGTAGTTGAATTGAAGATATGGCGAATGAAGAGTTGGCTTCATAAACATCGTTCATAAATTTTTGCGACCCTGCCTCGGTTGGATGGAGTTGGCAATTTGGCAGTGAAATTCATACAGCAGCGCTGGTTTTCCTTTCACGACTTAGCTTTCTGAGCAGGGCCCCAGGCCCACGTAACGAATGGTTTCGCAGGCAACTGGTCGCCTGACCGTTGTTGTCCAGGCAGACGACATCGGTGAGGGTGTGGAGAGAGATGTGGACCAAGCCGTCCCTCTCCACCCTAGACGTCAAATCTGGAGAACGTGAACAGCTGTTGTGGGGGTTGTGGGGGTCTACACCCGTGTTGACCCGATCGCAGGCAGCGCCCTCTACGAAATGGATGCCAGGACACCAGCGGAAGACTTTCTTGAATCCATGACGGAATCTGGTGGAGAAACAACGAAAGGGAGGTTTTCAAATGACAATCTCAGATTTCCGATCCAAATTATTGGTACATGTTAGGCTTGTACTCGGAAAACCGTTGTGTTTTACTTCTAAGTGCAGTTTTTCTATTTGGCCTTACCTAACCTACAGTAAGCCATAACCCCCTGCACTAGATGGCATGATAGAGTGCGTGGGATAACAACTAAGTTTTCGACCATTTCGACCATCATTCGACCATTTACGTTATGCGTACCCTATTGCCAGTCGCCAGTCGCATAAAACCGACTTTTCCTCGAAAGTACGTTGCATGAAAGTTACACTTTCGAGTGATAAAAAGTGACATTTTCAAAAATCTGATAGCGATACTTTCGAAAGTATCAGTAAAAGGTGCTTTATGCAACGCACTTTCAACTGGCACTTTTTGAAGGGTTACTTTCGGGTCGAGAATGCAACTTCTCTGAAGAGTCGCACTTTAGCAAAATGGGCGTTTATGCAACTGGCTCCAGGGGAGCACATCTGAGATAATGTGTTTCATTTCATGGATTTTGCGAGTGTGGGAAGTACAGTGTAAAAAGCTATCAGTGTACTGCAGGGTGTTTACTTCCATGCCAGGGGAGCACATGTGTGATCTTTACTTTATAATTTCATGTATCAATGATATGTACTGTTTACACAGTGTATACAAAATGGTACATTAACAGTTAACCATTTTGCCGAAATTTTGATTTTGGCGCAGTTTCAAATAGCCACGTCCCAAAAGTCAGCTAATTCGCATTGAAAGTTAGTGGGTCAGTAGCACCCTCAAGCTGCGTTATATCTAGCGGGCCATGCATAAACTAACCTAAAATAATGTAATTTCTTTATTTAGCTGGACCCAACTGCCAGTCTAATGGCCGTTAGGAGAAGCACACTTTCTACTGCTTTCTCATGCTTACTTTTCTTTGCTGGAGAAGGGAAGCAGCAGGGCACATTACAGTACAACCGAATTATCCATCTCACTAGCTCACATTTCATATTGCCTACAGCAGGGATTCGGCCCGTGGTTATTTTTTCAGTAAGAATGCCCTTCCTTATTTTTTTTCAAATTTCATTTGAGGATCACTTTCTAACGAAAGTTGGCAATTCCGGCTCTATAAAGAAAAATATCCGTACAACTTCAAGAAAATTGGATCTACTAAAGCATGTGTCCGTCTGATCAAGCACTCAAACTGGTTCATACGGTAGACATACTGCTATACATATTAAGATGTACCAGTACATGTGTTCAGTATGATTCTGTATGGCAACATTATTCTCTGTTGAAAATGCGAATTAAATGGAAGCATATTTTTGACATCATCAATCTGACGATTTTTCATTTATTTTAATGCATTCAAAAAGAGAAGCCAGTGTTGCTTAGCATGTCAATTTGAGCATCGCTCCAAGTGTCAATCTGCGTCCAAATGGAAGCCAGTTGTAGACTCGTTACCGTAGCTTCCTCTAGAGCGGAACTGATGCAGACTCGCGCATACTCAACTCGAGCTTACTCCATGCCTTGACAAAAACTGAACCTAGCGCTAATCTTAATTTTCCACACTTCACTGTTTAGTTTATGGGCCTATTTTGCCAGCAAAAAACTCAATAGCCGAGCTCTAATTTTCTCAGCGTTTCTTTAACAAACTAAATATCACTTTATGGTCTTCCTAACTTTCCACTCATCTTTCAAAATCATTGGGCCAAGTGCATCCTCACACAACTGGTTCTTGCTGTTCTTTTTAAATATAACAAACTATTTTTGGCTCTTTGGCTAGCAGTGATTGCCTGTAGTTAGGGGCAGCTAAATCAGAAACTGCACTGTGAAGAATACATGTAGGTTAGGTTAAACATAAAACACTAAAAATAAACAGGATGCATTCCGACAGCTAGAACAGGTGCTGTTCTTGACTACTCGAAAAGTAGGGTTGAAATATAAATATTATGTGCACATTTTTTCTACCATGACTGGTTGTTGGTGCTTGATCTCCTTCGTTTTTACATCACTTAATGGATAGAGTAACTAAATCATTATCTCTTGCAAATTAGGTTTCATAATAAATCTTCACAGAACTGGCCCTGTTCTCCGTTTGAAATATAACTAAACCTTTTTGGGGTGGCAAGTGGGAAAGTTGACTTCTCCTAACGGCTCGTTGGCTGGTAGTGATTGCCTGCTTATAGGGTAGCTAAATCAGAAATTACATTGTTAGGTATATGTTAGGTTAAACACAAATAAACTAAAAATAAACGAATTCTTTTTTGACTGTTGCCAACTCTACAACTAATGTTGAAATACAAATATTATGTGCAATTTTTTTCAACCATGACTTTTTAAATTGCGGCTTGTTGATCTTGGTCTTGCAGATTATATTTTCCTACATCGTGCGTTGTTAACAAGTAATTTAATTGCGGATTAAATAAAGGTACAACAATAAGTGTAGGTTTTCAACTTTATGTATCTTCATGCGCATAATTCCTGCACATACACCATTCCTGTGTAATTAAATAATTCTGTGAGCCGGTGTCGTTTAATTACAAAGCATAAAGCTTTCCTTTACTTTTATCAAAGGCACAAATTCATACTCAGTACCTACCTCGAATTCATCCAGCAATAAATAATCGGATTATACATTGAATTGCTCATTGCTAGCCAGTAGATAAACAGGTAGATATGCTGAATATGAGGATATAGGATGATGTACCGGTCGCAGTAAATGACGATGAAATAGAGGTGATAGGGCAGCCAGCAGACGGCGAAAATGAGCACAACCACTATCATCATCTTCACGACCTACCATAGCAGAAAAAATGGAGCAATAAGTGATAATTGAACAATGTTGAAGTGGTCGTTTTATCAAGACGTGACCCATACAGTCAGTGTAGTTTCACCTCTGACCACTAAAGTACATAGAAACTGACACTTAAGCTTTGCTTAAGGTGGTTAGAAAGCCGAAATCTCTTAGTGCTGACATTCGATGGAAGCTTAAGAGACCCCCAAAGCATCTTAGGAATATAAACATTGACTTAATTCAGAGAGATGTTGATGAAAATTGGAGTAGCTCGTAACCGCAGTCGTAAAACGAGAAACGGGTTCACGAAATAAGATGGACGGAAATGTAACTAAAAAGAAGACTGTAAAGAAATCGATAGCAAATCCTAAGGGTCTGAAAAAATGAGCGAATTTGAAAAATTGAAAATAAATCCAAAGGTGTATTCGTTAAGCCTTTCTAGGATGCCGAGGGCACGTGCATGTATTAAACGCAAACTAAAATTTCGTTTTTTCGTCATAAATAATCGAATTTTTTTTTCAAGAAAGATTTGAAATGAAATGCTATTGAAGTTACCATTAATATACTGCACGTTGTACCGGTATATTCGCCAAATTGAATCACAATTGCGTACCAATTTCATATATACATACAAATTTCAATGTGCCAGGACCGCCTGTGGGCATGAAACTGTTTTTGCAGCGTATGAAAAAGGAATGCACTTGACGCAGTATGTAGATTTTTTTAGGTTTATATATTTTTTGTTTTCTGCCTCTGCATTGATGTCAGTGCTACAGGTATGTCGTCCTTGCACTGTATCAGGCATCACGATCTTATGATTAGTTTATGCAATTTCAACTGAAACCATACATGATTAAAATTGGTAATTTATTTCTCAAACTCCTATTTTGAGCTATCCGTTCAAGAGACAATCTTTGACATTTTAAAGAACGGCAGAGATTATACTGTATATTTTGCACGACGTTCAATCACTTATTTAACATTAAAGTAATATTCTGAACATCTCAAAAAATTTCGATTATAATGCTATCATCAATTCATGTAAAGCATTAATATTTCAGGCCCTGTGCAGATTTAAAATAACGAATATGTACACGCTGCGTTTGTATTTCATTCGTGTGAATTGGTCAGTACATTTTGACTATACAGTAAGTAGATATTAAAATGAATTTAAAGACTTGTCTGATAATTAATGTATATCAAGCGTCATGCATGCACTTTCCATGACCCTGTCTAAGACTATGTGAAAGCTTATCTAGATTGAAAATTATGCGAATTGAGGCATAATAAATTCTGCGATATAAAGGATTATACATATACACTGTAATATTGAAGAAATGCTTAAAACAGATTAGTTTCTTATTAGTGTGCAACAAAGCACGGGCAAACAAGTTTTAGGGTTTCCATAACTTTACCCTCCTCCTACGGGCAATTAGTAGTGCTCATTTTCGGGTCGTAAATCCATAGTCACTCTGAATTGTGGATTAAGCATATTTTTCTTTGTGACAGCATTATATAAAAAGTCAACCAAACGCATACCTAGCGATGATATTGCAGAATTTCATCAAGATTTTTTGCCATGAATTTGGTGTAATTATCATTGCCATTATGCTGATTAAAAATGCTACCCCTATAGAGGGATAATGCTGTATTTGAAAGCCTATTTGTCATTGCTAATCTTATATACGGACCATTCTGCATGGGCATATGAACAACTGATATAAGTTATTTGAATGCACCTTCCAGCTTATACATGCCGTTGTGAAAGCAATAGGTACAAGAAATATTTTGTATTTCGCAACCATATACACCACCCATGTACTGAGAGTATACTGCACAGAACATGCACTACAATTTCGTGATGAAGCTTAAGAAATGCCCGAATTTCTCCAGAATTTCTGGATTTGATGAATGGATGAGCACTGCGCTACATGTTCGTCATCAGATCAATCAATAAAATATTGATTAGTGTCGTCGTATTAGATTTCTGTTTAATCAAAGTTGACGAGTGTAAGCCCCGTATTTCCTTTCTGTATTATTCTGCCGAGCGCATTCTGATGCTTGATCGAGTCAGATTTCACCATTTCTTTTTCTCGTTTAAAAAGTGGCGATATTTGCTTTTTACAGACTTGCGCAAACTTGGATTACCAGGACGTATGGTGATGTATACTCATGTGAATGCATGCGTGTTCCATTGTTGCTTTGTAAAGTAGCTTACATGTACATACACCATGCGCGCTATTTTAGGACATGTCTTTGTCAGGCACAGTCTTAGACATGCAGAGCTATATACGATATACCGTAGGCTATGTTAAATACAGTTTAAGCAAATCTGCGTGCTGCTTTCGTATGCCAAGTCTTTTTGTCTAAGTATCCCTCTGCAAACCTTGAAATGTTGTAACTATGACGAACAAATTTAGCTTATTGTAAATTGTGAAGCTGGAAGTGGGTATATGCCATGCATAATATGCTATCGGCATACACTGTATGAACTTTTAACTTACACTGAAATTGCATGAATATTTCGAAATTATCTGACATTTTTTTTGATCAAATAAGATTTCATTTTGAGGAGATTGTGGAAAAGGGAGTTAAAGAAAGCTAAAGAGACGTTTGGTTTTGGAATTTTTTCCAGTTTCTCCCATAGCGCACCTCACGTATCCTTTCAAATCAGCAAATGCAGTAACAGATGCGCAATTTGAAATGTCAGGAGAATTGGCCTAGTTTTTATTTAATCGGCTCGTTTTTCTCTTCTCCAAATTTGAGATAATGAAAAAACGCCCCAATGCACGCTCAGGGACATAATTGAAAGTTGATCGTTATTTAGATGCAAGTTTATTAAAAAAAATTGGAAGTTAAAATTGAAGTTCTGGATCTGAGCGCAAACCCCCCCACCACTCAATTGCCAAGGTTTTTGCCAGAATGCACGGGACGCCATTTGCCATTATAAGGACATTTTGTACCATCTTAGGGACCATCCATAAAGGACGTCCATGCAAGGGGGATAGGGGGTTCAAAGATATAGAAGAATTGTATTTGTGATGTACTTTTTATAAAAATTTCTTTTACGGCGTTTTCATTATCATTACCATTTCCTAATATTTTGTATTAAAACGCCACTAAAATACACCTAAAATCCATTATGTCTGCTGATTTTTGTTAAATAAAATTCGCCTACGGCGTTCACAAATATTAAATGTGGTAGTTGGCTACTTATCAGGTTTCTTTTCTACTTTCATCATGAAACACTTTTTAAATTTCAAAAGAAGTTGGCATCATTATTAATATTAATAGACACGAACCCATTCTTTCCTATAATGTTTCATAAATTTCGCCCTCGGAATTTCCTTAATTGTTAATATTAATATTTACTTCTACAAAAGTGTGGGCTAACATCCATCATTTTGTGATCATGACTTTCTAAAATTTTCGCCGTATAACATTTGAAATTGGATATTTATTCCTCTTCTGATGTCTGAAAAACCTGTTAAATTTAGGGAAAGTTAAGTGAAAGTAATATTATGTACTTATTTTGTTCAACGTGAAAGTGTTTTTCTGAATCCGACAGGATATGGGGGAGGAAGGGGGAGGGGAAGGAGGATCTAAAAACCATGAAAATTCCCGGACGTCCTATATGGATGGCCCCTTTACGAACCACACTTGGGTTTTGGCACTGTTCATATCAGCAACAATTATAATGGATTTTTTTAAAATAAAGTCAATCCTGTGACTATTTACATGTCAAATAAAAATAATATAATAATATAAACAAGGGTAAATAAAGAAAAGAAAATAATTAAAATACTGTCAAAATAAGGGATACATGTATTTCGAGAAGTTTGATTTTTCTGTTTGACAAAGTGTTTGTCATTTAACCAATTTGAACTAAATCTGTGTTCAACAATGCTGACTGACAATTTCATGTGACGAAGTTGAAGTTGGTTTAAATTTCCATTTTCGAAGAGCATTTGCATGTTGCATTTTTCTAATATGTTCCTCGCATCAACGCTTTCCTTGATTTATTTTTCAACCTATTGTCATTGTTTTTCCATGTTTTCCTCAACTTTTATAAAAAGTAGGAAATGACAAGCACGAGTCTAGTAAATTACTTCGTTAAAAAAATACTGGATCACTAATTGACATCGAGGGAAGAATAGGCGAGTCGTTCCTACTTCCATGCTTTGTCAGATAGCAATTAATTAGTTGGTGGGACTCGGAAAATCGAGTATTTCTTCGCAATTTACACTGACTGCAGAATAGAGAACGTTCAATTATCTCATTCCGATAGTGGCAGACTTGACTGAAAATTAAAAAATTGAATTTGTTGGAAGGGAAAAGTTAGCACTTTGAATGTTAACTTATTGATAAATTTTTGATTCGAAAAAGCGTCGTGCAACAAGAATTGAACGAATTGGATATAAGCAGCTAATGATTGACGCCTGTAGCAAAGCTAGCCTTGTCAGTCTTCTGATTAGCTACATTGAGCGTATTTGATGTTTTCTCGAAATTGAATTTGCTCCTCCATATTACCAACCTCAGGGTGTTGATTTAATATTTCTGCTGGCATAATGCAGGGATATGTACCAGACGTGAAAGACAACTTAATTAGAGTGGTGCTGCCAGCAATTTAAATTATTTTCCGCCTTGTTCGCACCTTCAAATAACTGATAACGTTATAAGGAGCACTATGGTCCTTATGAACAAACAAGGCCGCATTCCTTAGACACTTAGTTGTAGGTTTTATCTCGACATTGATTTTCCTCTCCACTGACTCACTCTATGAGCTTTATCGAACTGCTAGCTTATTAAAAATAATTGGCATGTCTCGCGGGATCTAATTGCGTCGTATTATTTTCAGCTTTGAAAGGAAAAATGTTTCCACTTACTCTTCTCTTGTTTTTCACACTTTCCACTTGTTTGGCTGTGCATTCGCCTATGCTCTGACTCCCCCATAGTTCGTGCCCAATCCTGGCATATGTGTATACCATTGCGCTGATGGGTAGGACGTAGGTAAACACCAAGATGAGGACGTTGTAGCTGCAAAATGAACAAAAAAGCATGACATTAAGCGAGCATTCTGTTATCTTTATGGTAGGGAACACAATGGTTCTTGAAGAACCTACTATGGATCTAGGTAAATAATGGGGAGTGACGGAACCATTTCGTAGGATCATCACCGGTACGTAATGTCAGGGAACACGAACGTTTAGAAGTTTCCTAAGAGTTTTGAAGTTTCTAGAAGCTTTCCCAAAATTAAACATTTTTCAGATTGGCTTAATTTACAAGTTTCCTAATGCAGTTATACAAAATATAGTAAAGTTGGTTTGCAGCAACACAAATAACACAATGTTTACATGCACACTCCTTAAGCTGTCTTAGGGCTGTTTTATCGCCGAATGCAACAGGCGTAAAGTACAAGCGCAGCTTAAAGTCAACGTTGAGTATACATTAACTACGTTTGCTGAATGCTCTGCTGAAAGTAGAATACATGTATTAATGTATTTGAAATTGCAACCTTTTAATTATTCGGGATTTCAGCAATTTATTGGCTTTACTTGGATTTATTGGGTTTATAGAGCAACTAAATTGGGTTTAAAAAATGATATTCAGTCCAAGAATGTACAGATTTGGATATACTGTACATGTGCTACTGTATATGCCCTGCATAAATGTGCTCAAAATCAAATAAACAGGATGCATACAACACCTTAGACGGTTGTCATTCATGTCAATTCGACAAGTAGGTTTGAAATGCACATGTAAGCTTATTGCTTATTGCAATGTATCGCATTTCAGCCAACTTGTCGAGTAGACATGAATGACTAGCTGTTGGATTGTATCATTTTTATTTTCTTTGTGTTTATCCTACCTTAATCTAGACTACACTAAAAGTGTAATTTCTTTATTTTTCCACCCTAAACACATGTAGAAAAAAAAGCTGACAAACAAATGCTAATAAATAAGCGAAACGGTTTTTATAAGGCTTATGAACTGATATTTTGGAACTGAATGAGTTTGTTAGGAGATCTTTCAAATGTTCCGAATTTTCCGTTTTGGATTTAGTAAAACTTCGTGGCTTTTGTCCATTCCATGTGTTTTTTTGCCTTTCGAAACCACGTGCAAATACTTTTGAATATCGCGAACTTTTCCCCACGGGTTATGGGGTTTTACGCTCGTATGTCAAGTAAGTCTGTGTGGTTAACGAAGCATTTCTATAGAATTCGTCCCATTGCTTTTCATACATGTAGACTCACTGCTGTTGGAGATGGGCAATCAGTGCCAGCGTACGTGCTATGCAAGGCATCCCACCATTTACATACTCGAGTGTCAAGAGGTGGAAATGAGAAACGTTTTTTTATAGCGAGAAGCGATTCGGCAGATCTCTTCTCAATCAAGTGTTTTAAGCCATTGCGGCGTTTTTCTCTAAACCGCTTTTGACGCTTAGAAAAACAAATGACACTGCCTGTCATCACCATTATCCCATGAATCTTCCATCAATGGCTATGATGTTTGGTCTTCCTCGCAGATTATTTTTTAAAGTTTTATTCCTTTGAGGCTTTTTTATCGCTCTTGTTATCGTTGTCTAATTTTCAACAGACGTTTTTAAAGGTGTTGAATGAAGCGTCTTTGATAATTCCACGTCCATTATTTAGTCCATCAACAGATGGTGCAAAACAGAAGAAAAGCTCTAGCGGACTGGTTATTTGTGTGTGAATATGGTATAATAACAAAATTTGAAAATGTATATCAATCCACGTCATTGCATAATATCCCTTCTGGAGAATAGTGGTTGCACTTACTTTTGTTGCATATGGTTGCAAAACCAATAGTAAATTGGTTACCCCTGCATCCACATGGGTAACCAATTAGGCATATGCAGGGTGCCCGAAAAGCGCTAACGATTAGACAATATTGCCAATAATAATGGTCAATATAATTGCAACCGTAATATTTACAGTATATATCAGAATTGCTGACCCCATCACGATCAGTATTACTGTATTTTAGCCAGTTTTTCTATTTATTATGAATGTGAAATTAGTCTGGGTTTACCTAAAAACTGCATTAAGGTAACCAAAACTTTAATGTGAAGGTTGTGTCACCAGAAATGAGCGAATTTTTTTTGCAAATTTTTCACTAGAAAATAAAATTAACTGTAGAAATCAAAGTCTGATTTAAGGTGACTTAAACGGGAAAAAACTCGAAAGTTTGGATTTTGAGGTTTTTGTTTTGTTTCCGGTAATTTGGTATGTACATACTGAAAAATGCAAAATTGTTCAACCGTTAATTTTTGGACAACTTGTTTTGCATAGATATCAAAGTTGCGTAAAGGCATCGGTTTTCATTATCCAGCGCCAAGATATGCATGGTAGATGATGGATAACTTCAATTATGACATGAGCTATGGGGGAGGGTCAGGATGTCAGGCAGGGACACTTTCATTGATAATATGATATCAAGATAAGAGTTGTACAAAAAACCACTTTGTGTCGCTCATACTTATAACGATTATGATGATGCGCAAAAATGCAAAAATAAGATATGCTAGAGAGCTCGTATTGCACGCAACAACGAACCCTATATTATCGTTAAGTTGCACGCTAAGCAATGCGATTATACGGTATATTATTCTATATAAGCTCGCGTTGTTGCTAAGTCTAGACTAGATAAGCCTTTCTCTAACTGGGATTAATATAGGCATTAGTAAACTACTTATATGCTATGGAAACATCGGAGAATCTTAGAGTGCAACCAAGTGATTTTGTATCGTAAATGCCGTATTTTCTCATCAAAACCTTGCGTATTTACGTATCATGTCCTTCAAAATTCATCCAAAATAACATGGAAAAAAAGTTAGAAAACATCTCAAAAATAACTGAACAAGCTGGAATATTATGCTATCGAGCTATTTTTCTTTAAATCGCCTTATTCGGCAATCTCTTAAGGTTTGAACAATATTAATGAATATATTAATTGAAAAATATTGCTTCAAATGATCTCGAATATTGCATCAACTTACCTTAAAATTCTCCTAAGATAACCTTAAATTTTACCTCAAATAACCTCAACAATTACATCAAATAACCTCAACTATTATATCAAATAACTCATAGACATGTCATTGAGAAAGTTTTGTTTGAAGGTTCATTTAGCTTTGGAACTTTTCTTTTTTGGAAAATGTGCTTACCAAAAATCCCAACAGAAATTAATGAAACTCCAGACCATGCATGGCGACTATTCTGCAATAATGCGCCACCTAAACGCCTGATCGATCCTGAAATGTTTATTAAGATTACGTTAATGTAATAAAGCTATGCTTACACGAATTCCTGATAGCTGTTCGTTGTTTCCCCGTCTGGCCATTGCAGATAGCAGATGGTCCTATGCTGACCTTCGACAAAGTGTTCGACGAATAAGGTAGAGTAAAGCAGGTTTGGGAAAGATAACAAGCTGCTAAATAACCAAATGATGAAGGTGATGTTCAGGGTTGTCATTTTGGACATGCGAGGCCTCAGCGGAGACATGATGGCAATGTACCTGTACAAATAAGACAACAAAAAACGGGTAAAATGACATCGTTCTTGTTGAAATGGTAGTCAAGTGAGATCAGACAGTGGTTCAGTGAGCATTGGCTATACATGTACAACATATATAGATACTCTCTACATCCATGCAGCGTGCATTTAAATGGTCCATAAATGTAACCAATATCATTCAATAGCGCCATATATCTTTAATGAAAGCCGTCAAAAGCGCACATTTCTCTTTGAGCTAGGTTGCAGCTGTTGCAAACCAACTTTGTAACTTCTTGGTTTTACTCAAATGCGACAGAATATAGATCGTGGTCATTTTCCAGACGCCTGTCCACAAATTGCTTAGCTAATCCTGTTCGAGTATCAATTGATGAGTCTAGTCTATGAAAACGAGTTGATAAACAATAAGAAAAAGCTTCAACAATATTAACAACATGGGGAAACGTTTACAAATCACGTTGCTTCTGGAAAACTTTGTAAAGCGACGTTATTGCACATATAAAACGACATACATGTATAATTACAACGTTGACGTTGGTATGTTTCACGTAACGCACTCCATTTCCTATTGCAAACATACATACACGTTATTTAAATCTTGATTTTTTAAAACGTATTTTTGAAAAACATAACTCTGTAATATACTTGTCCTACACGTTATGCCCTGCTCTAAATATGCAAAGTACATGAAATGTACATGTATATTCAACCCTATGCGGTACGTTTAGTTTTAACAGCTGCTCGAATCCACAAACCTTATTTGCTCCTTTATTTTGCTTGTTAATTGTTTGATGTTTTTCTTTCTTCCTTTTTTGTGTTAATTATAACCTAAACGAACCTAAAATGGTATTTTTTAATTTAGCTGCCCCTAACGCCAGGCAATCACTGACAGCATGTGAGCGTTAAGAGAAGCCCGCTTTCTCATAGTGTCTATGGCGTTACTATGGTAGTACAGCATATGTGGTCAATTGCAGATCGTATACAGTCTAGTGAATACTGTATAGAGTAATAAAGGAAAGCAGATGGCTTTCTCAGTGCTGTGCGTAGTTTGAGAAGTTGCTACACATTTTTAATTAAAACTTTGATCAATAAGCCTAAAAGCCTAAAAGGCAAATCGCACCACTGCATTTTCTCCTGCAAGACGCGGTCAGCTGGCTTATCTAATGGTCAACTGCAGCAGAACGGATGACCCTATTCACATAAAGTCCTTAATGCGATGCGCTTCAGATTTCAGATGAAAATGCGGATTTTGCATGAGACAGAAGTTTTAATTAGCGAATCCCTCGCCAGACTTAAAAGCGGGACGGAAACGAGATTTTCTTTCGGGTTCATCGTCATGGGACCCGCCCGTGTTGCCGAATGCAAATGTACACGTGACATTTGACACAAACTGGCATTCATTATTTAAAATCAGTGTCGCCGGCGCCGTCGAAAATGGACTCAATCAGCAATTTCGCTAATTGTGCAAACTCTGCAAACGAGAGCCTGCAGTGTTAACATTGTTATCATTATATGATTCGAATGTATCGGCGTACATATAATTAAGACGCGTTGAAAACGAACAGATGCTGGACATTACCGCGAATCGACGGTAGAGATCTGATCTTAACAACGGGTATGGCAACGTCAATCAATACCAGGATCAGATCTTCCAAATCAGCGCGTCCTACAGCATTGCTGTTTATATGCAGCGTTGAAAAGATAATCACCATGCACGGATCTGACGTCATCTGAATACCACGTTGTCATTTCCTGCATTTCGAGTACCGCTGTGACACCAATTAATTCCATGACACGGGCATAATCACATCATCAATAAACTGTTGTAGTAAACGAGTCAACGGATTCATTACTAGGGAGATGCATGGTTATTACTGATCAATTTCCAAGATATAAAAAGCATTACGCCCTCATAAATGCTCAATTTTAGATTATAAATATGATTAATGAGCCTAACATGCCGTCGATCCGCTTGTTTGAGCTCGATGGCTTTGAAAAGTTCAGTTTGAACATCGAATTGGGGCCAACTACACCATGTCAACATTGTTTTTCACTTTTTGGAAAACTTTGTATTTGTTCACTCGTGACGCTATAGAGGATGGGAAATTGTAAATAGTCATTACTTTTTAGGATTCTTTTTCCTCAGATATTGTCAAGTCGTTAAACATAAAGCAGCCAATGGAATACAGTATCTCTGCGTGGTTCCATTACGTTTTCAGTTGGTATACTTTAACCCTATGAGCCTTTAACCCCACGGGAGTCCTGTCTGATCCCTACTTGGAAATCATTGACTGCAATAACAGCGGAAAACTAGTTACATAAGAGACCTTAATAGGTTGAAGTTCTTATTCCGGGATCTTATACGGCATTCGAATAGCTCTGTAATTCTTTAATCGAGCACACATATCTTGAGGTAAATGAAATTCTTCTGAATGATTCATTGGGTTAGCAGCTCGCAAAAGCAATTTGGCAAGCTGCAAATAATTAAATACTTCCGCAATTCTGCGGAATGGAATTTCTTTTTATGGACAAAGTCATGGACAAGTCAGCTCTTCACATACTCGAGTTGATAATCCATAATTTATGTTCATGAAATAAAAGTAGAATGGTATAGTCATTGTATTATTGGTTACCCGGTTTCATTTCTGTAATCTGTAATAACCAATTTGAGAATGGTAACTTAGATAAGGACAAATGGGTTTTAAAATTTTAGCATACTGGGGTCCGAATGCTATCAATGGAGAAATTATACCAGTATAACATCTACCAATATGAAGACTTGGTGGGTTGATTTTGTGAGCGGTTCCTTTACAACTGAAGTCACATTTAAATGAAAGTCACATTGCTTCTCAGAAGGTGCGAAGGTGTCACATAATGCCACTATTATTTCAGTTCTATTGATTTGCATGCCATTACAAACTTCACTAAGGATGTGGCGGTCGTTAAATACATTTTAAAGAAAATTAATAACAGTATGTGGAAGTGCATGTCCAAAACTTCATTTTCTTCGTGTAGAAAAACTATAATAACACGAATGCGAATCAGTTGTTCGCCTTTAATAACGTCATTGCACACTATTGTGTACTGTGGAACTCGTATTGCCGCAGAGGATCATTTGTCACCGAAAAATGGAAAATGTATGAGCGGATCACCATTTTGCCCAATACGTCTATTCGCATACATGACCACTTCTTGACATTAAAGGAGTAATGAAATATCTCTTGATGTTTCCATGTTATTGGTTCCTTTGTTGCTTTATGGGCCTTTGATAGCATTCCTATACTTAAACTACAGAACTCACAAAAAAAGTTAGGCACTCGTTCATGAAAACTAGTCTGAGTGGCCCAAAATAGCTCAATTTCCCATTGCAGTGATCCAGCTGAACAAAAGAAATTGATAGGAAACCTCATGAATGCAAGCAATATTGGGAATATTTTGCTCTACCGTGTGATTTGCGGAAAAAAAATCTGCTCTGCTCTTTTGTCTCAGTTAGTAAAACCATTATTTCTGTAGGAGAAACATTGTATTGGTGTGTGTAATGGAGTTTCTAATGGATTTTAAATGTAGGCTTATGACGCTTAGAAAACTTTACCAAGAAATTAATTCATTTTGCAGTTATGTGCTGTTCTACTTGAGCTCTTGCAGAAATCTGCTAGAGAAAACCAATATAGCTGTACTGCTCACATTGAGTAACGTCGGTTTTTTGCTTATTTTGGCCTATGCAGAATATTTGCATGTATAGTATTACCTATCCAATTCAAGTGCACGGTATTGCAATTGATGGATCCGATATCTACCAACTTTACATAAACGCATAGAACTTGTTGAATGCATTGCAATGGCCCATCTTTGATCAACCATCATCCTTGAAAATAAATGGGGTCACAAATTTCATCTCTTGCCAAAAAGCTCTGCAGAATCAACAACAGATTTTCTTGTGATATATTACGCGGATATTGAGTCACGTTTGGGAATAAGTGCTAACAAGTTGAAATATTTTTCAAATTTGCCAAAGGGAGATATGCATGCAGGTGAATGACGCACATATCCATAATTTTTAATAAGTATTGCATTACTACTGTATATCAAATATTTATCATTCTTTTTATTATTGTAATTTCTGGCAAACATCATTGAAGCGAGTGTACGGTAATTTCTTTATCTTTCCCTATCAGAAATCAATTTCATGAACCGGATAGAAGAGTCATTGTAATGCATTCACACTTATTTTCTAATCAATTCAAATTATTTTGTTTCCAATTTATAAATAAAAGGAATTATACAAATACATGTACTGCAAAATCGATTGTGACCTTGGTGTTAAATTTCTAATCATTACCGCATTAATCCATTTAATTAAAATTAAGGGAAAATTTTAATGTCTTCAACCTGCCTCCAAAATATACCTTAAGTCCAAATTGGAAATGTTTTACCATCTTTAATATCTGTGCTCTGTATGGCAAGAACTTCTCTAGGTATAAGCCATTCATACATGTCATTCTTAATGCATTTTCATGTAAGCTTACATACACATAAATAGCAAACTTTAAAATACTGACCTACTATTTTTGTTCGCAAAAAATAAAAATTATGACACCGTCAAGCGACATGGGGATTTTTGTACATGAGCCTACTCCAGTTCAGATAGTGCTTTTAGTCGCCTATCAGCGAATCGCTGGTTTTAAGTGGAATTTATGAACGTACATGTATATGTATTATAAATGTTTCCAAAATGTACATGCACGGATCTTCATAATACCACTAATGCAACGATTCACTGATATATATTTGAAACGTCAGGCAAATAAATATTATGTTAACAAAATGTACGCATTTCCATATCAGCGGTTATGTAAATATTCGCTGATACAAGACTAAAAATACCATCTGAATTAGTTATAATAGACTCTTGTACAAAAATCTCCATGAAACTACATTATCATAATTATTTTTTAAAATTTCAAAATTAACAATTTTGTTTGGAGGAGGGAGAGACATTCACCCAGACGATGATTTCATAAATGCACGGAGTAATAAAACACATGATAGGGAATGGCGGGAAGGATTCCATAGCTGGATCTTTCATTATGGATTTACGATTAATTCAAACATGAGTGCGGTTGTCAGCCCAAGTGCAAATAAACATGTCTTGATCCAGGAACTGCAATTGATTGTTTATTGCTGATATCATGAACTATTTTTCACGGAAAAAGTAAATTAAATAGAGGACGCTCTAGGCTAACAGGTTGAATAGAAAATTAATAGCGTTGCCAAGAGGGATCTTAGGCATGTGATGTTTAATGGAGTATGATCTCATTGTGTTTACTATGATTTCTCCCATCATTTTCTGTTTGCTCCTTTTGCCCTTCATTGATGTCGCCAGCATTGTGTCATGAAAACAGTTCTGCTTATGGCAGGTGCTTCAAAAGCCCCTGTGAACTACCACAATGACACTTAATCGTAATTTGTGTGCTCTGCCAAGCAGACTGCTAAAAGGCACTGTATTTTTCCCAAGCCACAAAATGCGGACGGTCATTACTATGGACTATCTTGTCGCCAACATCAAAGAATTGATTAATAGCAAATGCATTCCACGTAGCAAGGTTGCTACCATTTACCTGACGCCACGTTTTCCCCTCTGACACCCATGGCCCTTATGTCATTGAATATTATAGCTATATTTTATCTAATGTTTGTATTCCCTGTTTCGATGCGTTATTCGATGTATGCCTTGGCAGAACTGTCATTCCAATGCACGAGTACTTCCTATAGAATGGCGACGTTATCGTAGAATTTTTAGTCGCAGAATCTTCTAGGATAAATTTTGAAATGTATACATACATGTATATACATGTAGCGCGTTCAAATAATAGAAAATACAGATAAATTATTGAAAATAAATCAAATGTATTTATTGATCGAGTTCATCATCAAACAAACAAATCCATCTTGCTTGAAGGTTACATTTTTTAAATCGTAATTCAGTTGTTTCCAAAACGTTTTCATTCAAGTTCAAAATGTTGAGATATTTGCTTTAGCATCCCTTAAGGCAAAGGCAGACGAAGTTTTCATTTAATTTTGTAAAGGCAATGGAACCTGAAAAATAAGTTAGACCCCCGTGCAATTATGGTTCCAAAGCATGACTTGACATATGAAAACCATTGCTCGGCTCTTATACTTATAAACCTTATGAAGTACCATTATACTGGCCATTGCATGTCTCGTTATTTGTCGTCTTGTTGTTTGAACATCCGCATGTCTTGCTTTAAAGGAGATGTGAAAATACAGGCAGTCAAGATCAATTACATAAACTCAGACGAGATCAAAGCGTCGACTTCTTGCTTGGTAGTGACTGGGGACATTAATTTTGCCGCAGGTGCCGATATGTGTGATGTTACGCAGCGAATTAGAAAACTTTGCATCATTTATGCCAAGAGCTAATTTAATTTTCCAGACCAAGAAATCTCAATCGCGTTACTCGGTGCACACAGTAGCTGTTCGATTGTTAAATGGTTTATGGTTCATCCATGCAAAGAATCTGTTTGGATTACCGGTTATTATTATAAGAACATCATTAAGCTAAATGCTGATTTGAAATCGATATGCAACTTGCGGTGACATTGTTTTTCATTGTCATCAATAGAATGCTTGACAAATAAAGCAAAAAGTCTGTACGCACTAGTGTATTGCTGTTGCGCTGCTATAAGAAAGTGGGCTTTTTCTAACGACTCGTAGGCTGGCAGTGATTGCCTGCTATTGGGGCAGCCAAAAATAAAAAAATGATATTTTGAGGTTTGTTTACGTTAGGATGAACACAAGAAAGGTAAATCGCGACAGCTAGGAAATGCCATTCTTGTCTACTAAACAAGTATGGCAGCAATATACATATTTTGTGCACATTTGAAGCTGAGCGTATTCCGTAACATACATGTACTGCATATCGTATCCGAAAATTTTTTTCGTGAACTAGCATAATGCTTGACTTTCGTTTTAAGAAGGGTTTAAAAAAGTTAGTACATGGAAACGGTATTAGTGTAGTATCTGACTATGTTATGACTTGGCTATGTTATCTTTGCTCTACATTGTTCACAATGAAAAATTGATTAGCGTAACTAATGTATTTTTACAGGATGCTACTGCCATATGGTGCAACTTTAAATTCGATCATTAAATAAGAAACTCCAAATCAGATAATAAAACACAACACCAAGCATTTTTTTTTATTGTAATGCGTTTTATTGCGGCCACAATCTTGACTTGGCAAACTGCAAATGGCAAGCCTTTTGCCATTTAGGAAACTAATAGCGTCCTAATAGCCTCATATCGAACAAACTAATCAAACGTGTAGTGTGATCTGATAGTTTTATCTCCTTAGTTGTTGGCCCTTTTGTTGCCTTTGCTTACATACAAATATATGAGGAAATGACTGGGCCGCTCATTTTAAGTAACTCTCGGAGTCCATTAGAAGCACTTAATTTATGTGTGGAGGAAAAAAAAGAGGCACTTTTATCTTGCACCACCTGCATTTTTTATACAGATAACTCTCTGGCTTCACACCCATGGTCACGTGTGGAATACAGTCCATGGCACAAAAGGCAAACATCATTTGAATTGCACTTAGCTAAGGATTCGCATTCAGTGCCCTATCTATCTACACAACCCACGTGAAACACCTTGATTACTGTTTAGCTAGTCCAATCGCAGCCAGTTATATCCGGTCATGCCCGGTTATATCTAGCATTCAACTAGGAAACAATCTCACATTGTCAGCAGAAAAAGTGAATTCGGAATTGTTTGAGATGTAAGACGCTGAATGAATGAAATGTATCTGGTTTATCCGCATGAGAAATCCACATTAGTCTTCTTTAAAATCTATTACTCCTAAATTGGGATAGATGCTTTGCGAGGATTTTCCTCACCAGAACACGCTTTCGCGTATCTGTACATGTAGAGTATGTTCGAGCCTCGCTGTGCAACAAAATGGCATAAAACTGGCACTCCCCCTCTCCATAAAAAGTCAGTATACTCGGTGGGTTTCAAATGAACAAAAATGGAACATGCAAGTTTAATCATCGTTATTTCTAATATGAAAAACGCCTCTAAATGATGTCTGGAAACTGACTGTTAGCTGCTCAAGATACAAATGATGATAGTAGCGAGGACAATTATATTTGACAGAAATATCAGTTCTTTCTTCGCAAATTAATTATCCGTGGTCTAGTTCTTTGTAAATCTGAAAAAATGCTTTTTTTATCTAACATGTTGTGGATGAAATTCCCAATACTTACATGGCTGTAATAATGATTAGGGATATGCTGCGGAATATACCATGCTCTAAATATGACAAACGGTCTATTTGTGTAGCACTCGCAATATATCTTTTTTACGTTTAACCTAATCTAACCTAACCAAAGCTACCTAAGATAACTTCCTAACCTAAAAAATGAATTTTTTATTTTTATCTGCCCTTATCCGCAAATAATCTCTGTCAGTCTAGGAGATTTTAAGAAGCTCAGTTTCTCATAGACATGTATGCGGGGTAGCAACATGGCATATTTCGAAGCATAGCCATTACCGGTATACTGATCAAAATGACAGCAAAACTTGCGCAATGTATGCAAACTACTATTTTTCCGCAAAGCTGAGTTGATTACCCCTATCTTTAAAATAATTAACGAGGTGCATGTGTAATTTCGACAGTAATTCCCTTTAAATGGGTCGTGCTTTTGAGAATTCAAAAACAAATAATGCAATTCTCCAGCGTTTACACGTTTTGGCAATTATTGCAATTAGCGAGACATTTGCATGTTACTTCGTCTAACGTCGTTACAGTAAAGCCACTTACGAAATGCTTAATTAAATTACCCGAAGTGAAACTGAAGAAAGAAACAACCGTAATTTTGATTATGAAGCGATTTTCTCCATTTGCTGGCAAATGGTAAAGAGATATAATTATTTAGAAACTGTTGCAAAACTACCATTCAAGTAGCCGACCAGAGTCTCATATTTAAAAGATTTATTCAAATTTTACGATTCCTCTGGGTGGACCTGCCTTTTCTGATTATGGAATTAAATCAAGCGGTTTTCAATAAACCAGCTCTAATACTATTTGCCTGAGCATGTTTGCAGCTTTCACAGTTTTTCAGTATCATCAAAGTGTCATTACTTTTGCTTACTGAATACATGCCGTACTCATGAGGCCACGCAAAAAATGACAGGGGTGGGGAGGGGTGCCATCGTACTCATGCATGTAATTACTGCATATTGCGGTCTTATATCCTTCTAAAAATTTCATATTTCTTTACTGCCTTTTAAAAAAAGCTAAGCCACAGCGCAAAAAAGCATATTAATAATGCAATAAAGTTTTTACGTAAAGAAATGGGGGTAGGGGGGTGCATTCGCCACTGCACAGATGTCATAGAACGACTTTAGAAATATTGGGTAGCTGATGAACGTGAATTTACCTAGTTTTGAAAGGGGACTCGATACGAGATAGGACGCTCCTCAATGATTTCATTTCCGTTCTGCATATGTGCTGTTGGTATCAGTTCAGGCAATTTTCATTGGTCTGGCATGCGCAGCAAAGGGTGTTCGCACATTTAGAGGTTGCGCATGCGTGTTTTGACTTCCCGCCAGTTTTTATACATGTACGGTGAAACCCTTCTAGTTGGGCACCTCTGTAAGTCGAACACCCCATTATATTGGACTGTTATTCTCTGCACCACACGTTGGCCATAGAATTACCATTAACTCCTCTAAGTTGGACACCCCGTAACTCGTAAGTTGGACAGTGTTTCATGCACCACCGACTAGAAAAACTTTCATATTGTACAAAATGTGTCGTCACATAGGAGCCGTACATATATTACGTAACGCAATTTTGGCCCTTTTTAGAGACCCACCCACATCCTGTAACACTTATTTTTCGCCCATGGATTTTTCACTCAACTTGTAGGTTTAAGGGCCTATGGTAGTATACCACTAGTTATTGATTCTACAATATTACTGGTGACACTTTTTTGTTTACATACATGTATCTTCACCTATCCATTCCTAATTTGAACTTCAGAGCTTAGAAAACTGAATTGTGCACATCAGCTTATTGCTGTTGTCTAGCCGCAATTCTGTGGTAGAATTTTCGAGATATCCTGGCCCTTGAAAAATGTTACTTAACGTAAGTAGGAAAACTCACAAACCCCCTGTAACAGTTCGAAACACTTTCATGAAGATCCACCAACCCAGTGGTGCATTACGTAATGCATACTGTACGTAATCATAGTGTTTCACTGTAGTTAAACAGAAAAACCGACATTACATTTAGGGCACGTAAGAGTTCAACAAGGGACTGAAAGTCTGAAACCCTTTGGGAAGGAATTCCGTGCGTAAAAACAAGTCAGGTTTGCGGTATGGACTCAATGAAATATTTTTGTAATGGTTTATTCGAAAATACGACCTCTGTGATGTGCTTCCAGACAAGTAGTTGGCAGTCTTTAGCCACGTACGGATGTGGCATTCCGTGAACCACCATTGGCAATCAATCGCTAAATGGAGGGATTTTAGCGCAGACATTGCAGGCAGCAGGGGTTTATATTCGTACCTTTTGGGAAATCAGAAAAATACATCGTCCGGTTTTTTATAAGCTCGCTTTTTTTTCTATCGTCTGAACTCTATCTTTATAACCCTTAATTGCATCCTTTATTTCAAATTGAATCAACGCGGAATAATCAAGCGAGACAATGATTTGAAAACGTGCCCTGGTTTTGATATTGCCGCTCTCCAACGCATCCATCTTGATCTTTTCTGTCCATTTCTATTAGGCCAAGTAGATGGGTAACAAATTTTCGCGTCTCTTTGCTCACCTCGTGTTTACTTCCCGAATCCCCAAGGGTCCTAGTGCTGTGTACGTACACACCAAGGACGGTTGTTGCCTTAAGATAAAGGCCATAAAAAACACTTGCCTTGCCTGATTCGGCTTTTCCATGCCCGTTTCTTCGTTTGTTTATTGGGAAATTCTTTGCTGGAGCTTGCGAAAACGAGGCGTTGATGCGCCATAAACTTTGGTTATGTTCATGGCCATTCCACCTTGTAGCGTTTGTCTTGACACCTGGCAACTAGACTTGATGGTAGACACGTACGAGCACTTACAAACAAAGCTGGTGTTTATGATTGCATAATTTCCTCACAGGTTTGTTGTACTTAAACTGGTGGCTTGTTCGTCATCCATGCATGGTTTTCAGTATGCTTCGTATAGCAGTTCACCTTCCATTGAACTTGCTTTATCAAGCCAACTATGAAAGCTGTCGCAGATTTTTTTTTTTTTTGAAGCAAATACTTTCTTGGAAGACTGCTTGCATGAATGACTAGCGTAGTTAGCGTATCTCAAGTCGACAATGTACTGATTCTCTGGTAATTGTATAGTTAAAAAAACTAACAGAGTATGGCTTATGCTGGACTCTTCGCCTGTTTGCAGTTACTATGGCAACTTGTTCCTCCGCAGATTTGCGAAGCGCAATGTTGCTAAGGCCTCGCAATCTTTGATCCGAGTTAATCGTTTTTGTTTTCGATATTTGGTAATCTTAGGTAACCACGTAAGGTGCAGTTAAAACTTTGATTCTGGAAAATAAGAGTGACTCGTATGTTGCTGACAATTCTTGCTTATATCATTTAGTTTTGAGGAACCCGTGAAGATGCACTTGAACTTAGGAGAAACGTAGACAATTTAGTCAACTTTCATTGGATGTACTTTAATGTGCTCCGAATGTGCACATTTGTATTGCTCCTTGAATTTATTTTTTTATACTTTTGTATTTTTGTTGTTGTGTCCTTTTGCCATAAGAAGTACAAAAGTGGGCTTCTCCTAACGGCTTGTTGGCTAGCAGTGATTACCTGGCAGTTAGGGGCATCTAAAGACCACATTAGGTTAGTTCAGATAAGGTTACGTGCAACTTTAATTTTCATTTCCGACATTTGGCATTTGTGTATCAACTCTGCCGAGAGAGTAGAGTTGAAATAAAAACTACAGTGTTTCGAAACAGGACTAATGTATATCCAGCTTTCTTCAATGACATTTGAAATTCAATTCCCAATGAATATTCAATGATGGCATTCCTTTGATTGCATGCAATTGCACATCGTGAGGATAAAGAAATCTTTAGGTTCCATTGAAGAACTTTTAATTTTCTTCTTGTGTCAATACTGGGTTCGAAAATTCACTAAATATTTTAGCAACTTTGAAAATGTTATTTTTAGTAAAGTTAGAAACGTACGAAATTAAAGTTAGGTATATATACATGTATATGAGAATGTTTTCGTTCAGAAAAATATGTAGCTTTCTTGTACACATGCTCTTAAATGCAAATATTGTTTTAAAAGGAACGAGGATGTGATAAAATAAAAGGATAGCAAATAAAACTTACAAGCCCTAGTCATAATAAATATTTAACCCTGAGCTTTTCGTTTATTCTATTTATTAAACCCAACGAAGGAAATAGAACTACTAGATCCAGCAAACGAAGAAGGCTCATTGCAGCTCATTGTTTCCCATCCTATTTGTTTCGTTTTTATCTGGGCTTTGATTTCGTCAGTTTTTTTATGGAGAAACCATGGAGATTTCCATGCGAATGCGCATTTTGGTGTCAAGGAATTCCAGACAATAGTTGAAAACGTTGGATGATTCTGAAAATTTCAAATTTGAGACTCTTGGCATATACGACTCACTCTCACTTCCATTTCGAGCATTTCAATGACATAATAAACAGCATGAATGCATTTGACCTATTGCATGCATAGATGCAGATATACATGTAACTTTTGGGGAAAACAAGCATTGGTGTGTGGAGAAATTTATACTCGTACAGTGTGCTCATGTATGTAAACATCAATTGAAAAACACTAGAAAGAGCTTTACATGTGGTCTATATGTGACTTAATTAAATGTGAATTAAACATTACATGTTTATGTTTTTTGCTGTTCTGTACATGTACTAACATACAAATACATGTGTGAAATATTACATATTTGTTGTCAATGCGAGATGAATATAGTGAGACAGTGCACCATAGGCAGATTTGAGCCAGAGAGAGTAACACGTGACAGTCTGCTCAAATTACATGTATTCTTTCTGAACATTTGCCGTGACAAGGAATTAAAGGTCACGTGCTATTGACCTCTAACAAAGCTTTCTTTCGATCCATTTAAAAATACATATATGTTTATGCTCCTATAAGAGCTACAATAGATACGAGATCATGTTCAGCTTGTGAACCGGAAAAACAGACTGGGGTATCCGTTTAAGAATAATTTATGTGAATGTGACGTTTGACATCAAAGCCACCGTGTCTTCAGCGTTTGTAAGGAAAATGCACTAAATGATTAATGTATCTGTGTCTTAGTTTGCCTAAAAAATGTAAAGGTAAGTAATCATATATAAAGCATGAACTGAAACCAACGTTTGGCAAGTTTAGAATTTCTTTTTAAAAATGTTTCATTTCTGATGAAAAAATTCGGTGCCTTCAACGTTCGTCAAGCACATGTGTTGGGTTGGCGAACTTCTGAAGTTCAATTTTCGAAAAATAAATTCGTGAGATCTTATTCAGCAAGGAATACTCCGCATACCTGTATTTATGCGACATTTCTTACTGGCAAGACAGTTATTAGCATATTTAACCTATTGTATATTTGCATCATGAACATAACATGAAATTAAAGTACATGTATCAGATATGTCATTGAAGTTTACATCTGTTATCAGGCATTTGATCACCACGCGTGTGAATTGAATGACAAGATGGTTTGCGAAAATACGAGTAAATAATTAAATTTCTCATTTGGGTTGTAAATTTAATTTATCACATATGGCCGTAGGTGCTTTCGAGCCCTCACACGCCATCCAATATCATCATCATCATCAACGATTAAAGTTGATAAAGCTACTTGAGAAGGTGTTGGATAGATTATCTTGCCTTTTTAAAACAAGCCTGTGTCTATAGTCCACATTTCAATAAGGGGTTATTCTGATTCGTGTCATAACTCGTAAAGCAATTTGTGAGTAATAAACACACGGCTGGGTACATTTGATATTTTCATTGCTTCGAGGCTTGTGCCTGTAGATATCGTCTAAAATATGCGTGCGGGTGCGTGTGTTTGTCATTTAAATCAATAATCTTGAAAGTTAATGAAAATATTTCCAAAAATAACTAATATCAAAACCATATAGACTTGAAATGTATCAACACATGGCAGTTGCCTTTTTACTTTTGCGTGTAATTGCCACCATATGATGTACTCCGAGCGTGTACTAATTAATATACGCAATCTATATTTCCTTCATTTAATGATAACGATGTCGCATCTAGTCAAATATTTAGAGGAACTACCAATACATGTATAGGTATGTTAATGACAGAAACTAATGAACTGTATATCAGTTTAACGCCAATTAAAAGCTTAGCAGAAAACTCAGTACATGTACGTTTAAATCAGTAATTAAAATGATAATTACTAGTTTACTACAGTTGTTGGAAGCATTCACAAATAATTGACAACATGGTATAGCATTTTTAAATTATAATGCTATCTACATGTACAAGGTTGGATGTCTATACCAAGAAATAAGAACTTTGCTCGCTCGTCGTCTTTTCTTGTAAGTTTAATTATGTTATCTGGGGTTGCGCAAAGCGACATTTTCAAAAGCTCTTTCCTATGCAATTAAAAAATGTGAACGTGCGTAGAAATCATAATTTAATTAAATTCGAGAAACCATTTAACTCGTGAACAGCATTACATTAAGAAAAATGCTAAATGCGCGTTATAAGATGCAAAGTTTGGAGCCAGATTTACATACCCCTCTGATTTCAGGCGAAATCAAGGAGCTTTCTGAACTACCGAAGTAATGCCCCCATCCACAACATCCATCTTATCATCTAATGTAAAATGCTGCTCATTAATTTGCACATTGCATTCCACTCGATACCCGCTTCATAGAAGTTACCGTCATGAATGAATGGGGTAAATTGGCTTTTTCAGTCACTGCACTGTACAGCGATATTTCAATCCAATTGCATATACGTGCGATTTTTGAATTGCGAATTTGTTATTATTCGAATATGCCGTATTCCTCAGGGCTTCATCCATTTTTGCTATCTCTGTTTTTTGCATTTCTACGAATAGCTGTTGTGCATGTAAACGCTTCTCCCTTTTCAAGCCATGCATACATTTTGACAAGGATTCAATTATTTTGCATGGCCAAGTTTATTTCTTCAGCGCATGCGAATAAAATATAATTGAAGGGCATACCAACCATCGTAAAGCTGAAGATGACCATGTCAAAAACGACTTACAGTACATGTATTCACATCCTACTTCTTCGCACGCATCAAAGGACATTTTATGTTATTACAGATTGGCTTGTCTCTTACAGTACAAAATACATCTAATTTGATCTAACTTTTAATCAGGTTTTGAGGTTTGCGAGTGGGATATGACAAAATTGCATAAATGCATACATCTAGAAATGCGAAGAAATTACTTTTCTTCTCTCCTAATCGGCATTATTTCTCATCGCTCCATTGAAAAGAAGTTTGAATTGATTGCAAATTCGAGAGATTGAAATCTATAGAAGTTAAAACTTGCTTATTTGCATGAAATGAGCATTTAAAGGAAGAACGAAAAGTGATATACAAAGAATGAGCATGAAATCCTACCCTCTTTGCACATAATTAATTTTAAAAAAAATTTGGTTCAATAGGAGTACTGTGTTTTCTGTTGCAGTTTATCATGATACCAAAAATCCGATCAAGGTTAAAGCGCAATTTCAAAAGAAAATTGAAAAGAGATTTCCACACTATAGAAAATCGCCAAAGGTTGTTCGCAGTACGTGCTCTCTTCAGAAATTGCGCTTAACTCTGATTGGCGATTTGGTCACATGATGCCAGTGGCCATCTTGAGGGTTTCTCGATTCAGTAGCGATTACAGCCACGCCTGTGAAATGAGAATAAGAAACATGAAATAAGAAACTTTAGAACCTTGTAAAGATTTGGTCCTTGTAACTCATAGTTTTTGTTAATTGATTTTTATAAGGGCAGGACGTTATGATCACTCTGTGTATTTTATTAGCCACAAACCCTGCAAATTCCTTAGGTAACATAAAGCATGCATGAAAATCTCTTGATGGTTCATTTTTTGTTCTCCATGTATGCAGCAAAGAAAGCGTGTACCGGAAGTTTCCTTCGCATTTCTTTGAAATCGTTGTTATACCAAACGTGCTGTACAATATTTAAGTTACAATTGGGTACATACAGTAGGTCCCGTGTTTTCGGCTTGAGGGGTTGCCAGTTGAAAAGGCTTGGATGTGGCAAATACATTGAATCTTTGGGCTGAATTCATTTATCATGTGTTTGTCCAAGTCAGGATTTCCCCAGGTGAAGTTCTTCAGACTTGGTGGCTTTTGAATAAGTGAGACGTGTATTCAGGTCGAAGCAGTCAGTATCAATTCGTTGGTGCTTTCGGAAGCGTGAAATATACGCACGTATGAATGCGGTCAAATGTTTGCCATAACCTTGTCGAAAGGAAGCTGTTGTACATGTATGGTTTATGCTTACTGAACCAAACAGTCCATTTCGGTTCAATAATCACATACACCAGCTTTGCTTGTATGGAATTCACCTTCACGACTTCCGGCGTTTTAGATATTGAAAGGTACATGTTTACAGGTGACTTCGGCACTTTACTTGCTATATGCCATAATGGTCAATTTAATTTGGTTAACGGGCAGTTCCCTTCCCACCCCTGCCATGTTAAAAATTGTATACATGACATCTCTGCGAATAATGAATAAATC
>JAQGAF010001666.1:0-28708 GCA_034687865.1 Kryphioiulus occultus
GCCACGAGATGCGAGGACACGTCGAGCGTTTCCGGGGCAATTTCCACGAAATTTTGAGGTAAGAATCAGGGGGAATAATGACGTTTCACTGAGAATCCTGAGATGCTCGAAAGCGTTAAAATACGGCTGGCCAAAACTCGCTCTTTAGGTTGGAATCACCGTTGGAGGATGCTGTATGTATCCAGTGTTCTGCCAAAACATCCAACATTATCTTGAATTTAACAAAAATTGCGTTTTAATAATGAACGAGAAAATAAATGCGAAAACAATGCGCTTCAAATAGTGATTGAAATAGGCGTTTATCCGGGGCTGCGTGCTGAGCGCCACCAGCGGCCACCAACGAACTAAAATTCCATTTTTTGAACGCGGGTTCTTTAACGGTTGAAACGAAGAAGTTGACGGGTTTAAATCGCGATAATTCATAGTTATCAGTGCGTCTAGTAGAAATATATGTGTGCCACGCGATGCGAGGACACGTCGAGCGTCTCCGGGGAAATTCGGGCGACATTTTGAGGTGAGAATTGCAAAAATAAAGATGTTTGGTTGACATGTTCGAATGCGTAACAATGGATCCAAATACAAAGTTAGTGATATACTGGCAAGAGCAAGAAATACGGACAGTAATACTGATAGTATAATGGGCACAGTACTGATGGGTTGATGCACTATTCTCTTCAATGACGATTATCCGAATTTTTGGAAAACTTACTGTAAGTATCGGAGTAATGACAGTAATGTGGACATTATTACCGTCCGTTTTTGCAAATACCGGCAGTAATACTGATCGTGTAACGAACGTAGTATACTGCCAACTCTGCACGTTAAGTGTTACTGTCATTATTACGATACTGACAGTAAGTCGTCGAAAAACTCGGATGCTCGTCGGTAATGAGAATAGGACATCAATCCATCAGCACTACGCCCATTACATGATCATTATTAATGTCCATATTTCTTGGAACTGCCAGTAATAATGCTCGCGTAGGGTCCGCAACTGTCAGTATCGGAATATTGACTGTAACACTGACAGTGTAGGTACGTCGGCATAAGTTTTACCCAAAGCTTTAAGACAATATCGAAAGTTGCCAAATTAAAATAATATGAGTTTCGGGCATCTCGGAATAAGGATTAAAAACAGTACTACATCTGGAAAGGTCAGGGGAAAATAAACCTTGGAAATCTGGGAAAGTCAGGGGAAAATAAACCTTGGAAATCTGGGAAAGTCAGGGGATTTTACGTTACTAAAGCTGTGGGAACCCTGTGTATGACCTGGAGGTCGACATACTTGTATGCCAGTCGCGCATTATACAAAATGACTTGTAGTTGTTGGTCGACATATGGCAATCTGGTGGTCGCCATGGCAGACTGTCATAAGATGGTGTTGATGTCAATACATGTAATACAGATGCACCAAAACGAAACCTGCCATTCCAATTCGCCGCTTGCTACTTTTCTATTGCCAAAATGATGGGCATGATGCCTGTCCGATTAGTGTGTTTTCCAACCTTTACAAATTGCGACAACTGGTTTCGGGCAGGTTGACCACAGGGTGCGGTCCAGGAGCACGGGTGTTGGGCCCACCCCTCCATCAGGCGCCGCAGGCGGGCTCCGCAGGTGTAAATGGGAATGATTGAACGAGGGCGGGGCAGGGTGCCCGTCAGGGATTCTCACCTAGTCCAATTTATGACTGATCCAATTAAGGCTACAATTTAATCACGAAGACGCTTCGCCCTGGGGTTGAGAAAGTTCAGCCCCAAAATGTCTTGTTTCCTATGGGACAGGGACGTGGGAATCCTGGCACCTGGTCATTTTGATGCCCCTGTTGAGGGGCAATCACACAGTGCATCGGCATGGTCACACTTTTCAACGTTAAAACTTCAAATTCTACAAAACAGGATGACTGGCCATCAGACTGGTCGCCTGGAAAACCTGTATAAGTCAGTGAAATTTATGTTGTCTTCAAAATTTGTTGTGGCACAACTATTTTGCGTGGTACATGTACAGTGGACTCCCTTTAATGGGATCGCGGATAATGTTATTATTTGATTATTGTGATCAAAATCGCCATACAAAATCGTTATCAAAATTCGCAGTATTGTTATCATTTTCCCTCGTGGAGGCTTCGCAAAACATGATGAATCAGAAGTTTCGGAAGAAAATGTTTAAAATGATGTCCCATCCGCTATGAATAGCTAAAATTTCCTGGAATATTCTTCCATATTTTCAATATTCACTGACGAAAATATTCCTAATAGCAGCCCCAATGATTAAACCCGGCACTTGCTAGACTATCTGTGATTCAAACAGAGCTGACTGATGAAAATGATTTTGATGTTTACGAATATGAAAGGTGCATCTTAGTTGAGTTACCACCGATTAGTGTTGAGATGACCGAAGCACTAATAAGTTTAACTTGGTGGACAGCATAGATCAATTGATTTTCAAATACATGTACATGTACAATTCATGCATAAATGTGAGAATTTCATTAACAAATTTACACAGATCAATATGTGTTTTTTTTAGCTACGCATAGTGCTGTGAAGTTAAATTATGCGATATATATGTACATAAGAATCCAGATTAAGTAACAATAACCTTTTCTTGTCATTCGGCTATTGTTATCGAAATGGCCTGGGCCCAATGTGATCCCATTAAGCGGAGTACACTGTATAAGTACACGTGTATCAGAAAAGCTGTATTAGTGATCAACATTTTCTAAAAAATTCACCTAATACGCATGATCTTTGTTAAAAAAAATTTCGGCTATGGTGGGTCTGGAAAACCTGGAAAAGTCAGTTAAATTCAATAGAAGATTTGGCCAGTCACCCTGGCCAAATGAATTGTATACAGTCGATTTTATTTTGATTCAAGTTTGAATCTGAATAAGAGGACATCATTTTGATAACATTGTTATTGTTTTTCTCGATGGGTACCGACCCTTCTCACCATGGCCAGCGACTCAGTTTTCCCATATGCATTTGCTTATCTTTCAAAAACGTTGACATTTCCTGGAGGATTCTTTTGAAGTTGTAATCAGACGATCCTGCTCTTTATTTACATGGAAATCAATACTAATTTCCCGATAAAGCGAGCCTTATCATTTGAGAAAAATCAGTGCACTTCAACCGCAAATGGAGCAGCCATACATTTTTGAACTAATGTCACTATTTTCACTTGGAATGGAACTTCAGAACTGCTGATAAACTTTGACCATACGGTAAATCAGGGTTCCCCCATTACTGTTAAACCTGGAATTGCTGGGAAAATTGGAAAGCCCTGGCAAAGTCAGGGAAAACAATAACATTTTACATACAATACTTGTAGTTAGTTATTGGTTAAGAACACAAATGAAGCGATTAAAAATTCAATTCAATAAATATAATCCGATTTTGTTGTTTTCTTATGAACAGCCCTTCCACATTTCTTACATTGGCATGCCATATTTTTGCATTTTCATTCATCAGGGTGGCCAGAGAAATTTATTTCAAAACCTGGAGAAGTCAGGGAAGGTGAAAATGTCGTCTCTGGGAACCCTGTAAATGGAAGACCTAATATAAGATCATTTCATGGTGACTACTAATATGGAAAAGTCAGGGAATCTTATATTTACCCTGAAAAACCTGGATAATTCTGATAAATCAACACAAAAATGATTTTCCTAATAATGTCACCATCCAAAAAAGACACTGTTTTTCCCTTAAACTAAAATGTGCTTGACAGTATATGCTATGAATGGATCATCATTAAGACTGTTTAATCATTAGATATTTTTTGATCCTGGAAAATTAAGCATATGACCTTGAAAAACCTGAATTCAGGGAAATTTATGTTAAGCCTGGAAAACCTGAAAAACTGTTGGAATTTAATTTGTATCCTAGAAAGCTTATCTTGTTGGTTTATTAGTTTAATTGTGATAAATTAGCTCGAAAATGATTGTCCCATAATTTCACTGGAATGGTTGAGTATTTCGACCATTTAATCATTAAATGTTTGTTTTTATTTGTGTTTTGATCCTGGAGAAATAAGAATATGACCCTGGTAAACTCAGGGAATTTCATTCTCAGAAATTAGTAGTCACCGTGAAGTTACCTCAAATAAATTCTGAGTATGGTTAATTGGCCTCGTCAGCAGGTGTCAGTGCGGTCAAGGAAATGTCCATGAAAGGTCAAGGAAGTGCTTCGGGTGTAGGGGGTATTGAAGAAGGTTCCAGTTAACAATTTTTTTCCATTTTTTCGCAATCAGGGTTTTGATTTACGTTCTTGGAAGAAGGTGCTAATTCCCATAAACGCCCTGTTTTCCCTAATGTTCCTACTTTGGCTATAAAATAGGTCTTAAGTGATCTTTTTGTGTGCTGGCGTGGGCGGAATTGTGGATTTAAAGTTCGGTGGCCCACAGTTCCCCCTTTCACACCTGCGCTGCCTATTCAGCGGTGTTTCAAATGGCCATCCCTGCAAATTATAGGCCAGTTAAATAACGAAGGCAACTGAAAAAAGCCGTTTTTTATGGAGCAAATATTGGGACCTGATTTGCACAATAGGCTTTTTTATGGACTTTCTGTTTTCCCTTTTCGGACGCTCTCGCCACCCTCTCCGCTGGCCGCTCGAGGTGTAAACGACCTTGTTATATGCAAATTAGGCGGCTGGGCATTGTTACACATCTTCACAATGCCGATGGGGAGTTCGTAGCCCACTGTGGGATATTGAATTGAAGTTAAAGGGCACCCTGTATCCTGCTGATTAGTTGCTATGGCTATCAGTTTGCTGATACTGTACATTTTTCTTCAGTGACTAAAATAATTGTGTATGGAACAACAATCTGCTTGCTTGTTTGCAATCGGCTTTTCCTCATAACTGGAATTTTGGCATTTCCGATACATGGTTTCCGGTTATTGGCCACAGAATGGGACAATTTATCTTTTGCGACGCCCTGTATGCTTCAGTTGGTTGTGTGACAATCAATTTGCTGGTTAGCAATCACTTTGCAATCCAGCTTTTTCCATAACTGTAGTTGTCCACGCTAGGCTTCATGTATTTTGACATTTTCGGTATGAGACTTTAAGCTGTTAGCCACAGAGTGACACAACCCATCAGGAGCTAACAAACGACTTTGTCGGCACCTTGTATGCTTCAGATTGATTGCTATAGAAATCAGTCCTATTGGTTGTTGTTTTAATCAGTCTTGTGATTAGTAATTACTTTGCAATCGGTTTTTCCCATAGCTGTAGTTTCCCAGGCTAGGCGTCAGTAATTTTGAAATGCCCGGTAGGTGACTTCCGGTTATTAGCCACAGAATGGCACTATCTATCAGAAGCTGGCATGCTACTTTTCCGACACCCTGTATGCCTCAGATTGCCAGTCAGTCAGCAACCAAACTAGTTGGTTTAAAGAAATATCACAAGTTTCTGGTTTGCAATCACTTTGCAATTAGTTTTTCCATCAAATTTCCCACGCTGAGCTTCAAGAATTGACATTTCCGGTATGTCATAACTTGGGCATGTTGCTTCCGCGTGTTAGCCACAGCATGTCACAATCTATCTGGAGCTGACAAACGACTTTTAATACACCCTGTTTGCTGCAGATTGGTTGCAGTGGTGGTCAGTTTGCTGTTAGTCACTAATCAAACTATGTATATTTGAAAAAATATAAGGTTACTGATAAGCAGTCACTTTGCAATCAGTTTTTTTCGCTTTGAACAATCTATCGGGAGCTGACAAGCGACTCCTCCGACACCCTGTATGCTGCAGATTGATTGCTATGGCAATCGTTGTCAGAATTGCTGTTAGTCAGCAACCAAACTTGTTATATTAGCAACCAATTACAACAGTTTACTGGTTTTTCCAATAACTCGTTTCTTTGTTAGTAACAGACTCGCACCCCCTATTAGTAGCTACCATTTGTGGATGAGATACGCGCGTATACAGGAGGCGCTGCTGAAACCAAAATGGCGGAATAGTAAATTTTGGCGAATGTGCCACGGCTATGTCATTGACCGACTGAAACCAAAAGCGGAAATGCTTACAGACGTTTCAATCCTTCTGGTTTGATCGGCTGGTGAGTGATACGACCCAACACAAACAACGTTGTTTGACATTTGATTGATATGGTCATAAAAGAAATATTTGCCATGATATGAACCTCGAAAGATGCGCCTGTCTGACAATATTTGTGAAATTTGTTTTCACCCATGAGGAATGAGGCTGTTTACAAAACAGTAAATTTAAATTATTCGTTTCCTCCTCACAATAAACGAGTGTATATTAAAGGAATTAAGGTGAGGTCCAAAACCAGGTCAACACCTATGCCCACAACGCAGAAAACTGCGAAGCACATTTTTACCTAAAAATGATTAGAACAGCCATCTTTTATTAGCACCATGTATAGAACCGGTCTTTCGCCAGTGCCTAGATTGTTTTTTGAATTTGTAAAATTAGTCGATTATTGGCAGAAAAATAAATTTGGGAAAAATCCGTGTAAATATTCAATACTTCCTCTGTGCTTGTGTTCTATCCAGCTGCCCTGCCATACATTTTATGCCCAATAATTGGCAGAGTGCTAATGTTCCAAATAAACATGCCTTTCTAGTACATGTTTATTTCGGGCATTAGCACCATGTAAAATGTTTGACAGGGTTGCTTGATGGGACTGATATGTTGGAATTTTCAGTCCCCGCAAATTTGGCATAATTTTGTGTTCCTGGAGGGCTCCTGATCCGCCATCTTTAATTAAAAAATGTCAGAAAGAAAGGCGAGAAAAAATAATTGGAATAAATTTCTCTTGATGTCCTCACAAGGCATTAACACCCAATCTCCGAAATCTAAGTTGCTCGATGCATACAATTTATTAACCGACCTGGTTGGAAACGTGCTGGCTTCAGATGTTTATTAGACGTTTTATGGCTGCAAATCCATTTCTCCAAATATGTCAATTGTTTTACATAGTAAATTTGTGTTGCTGAGGGAGCTTAGCGTAATTGCTACTATAATGTATGCGGAATGCATGCTGTTCCAATCGTAAATTTGGATAACTTATTTAAGATCGTGCATGATCATGCTCCTATGTACATGCAGACAGTAACATTATTTGCATGCAAATAACTTTGTAATTTGTGGCATGAAACACACGCTAATACGAGTGCGAAATTGTCCGACAAAATTTCCAATAAAACTGTTGGGCCGTGCATAAACGACGTCCACCTAAAAGTCTACTTTTGACCTCTGCCTACTCCTTTTGGGCATCCGATTCCAGGATCATAACATGGTGCATGACTGTCAACTTGAAAATCTGAAAATCTCAGGGAATTTTGTATTCTACCTTGGAAACCAAGAAAATTCAGGGAATTTTGAAGTGAAACCTGAACTTTTTAATATCGACGTTTTATTTTGTGTTTGTTCATTATAATTCTGATAATTCAGCAGAATTGTCAAAACTACACTATATTAATCAATTCCACCATTCCCAATTATGAAGCTTATATGGGTTGGCGCCAATTTACCAACAACACATTGTGGCAATTTATAATCATAAAAATACTTTTGAACCATGAGAACTGAGAATATGACCCTGGAATACGTTTTCGGAAATGTGTGGTCACCATGTATCAGGTGTTGGACAAAATACCGAAAACGTTTGCTACAGACGCATGCATTTTTATTAATTTAGGGTTTTAACCCGCAATATACAGCCACAACCCTTCTGGAATTAACTCCGACAAGTTTTGAACATTCTCTGATGGAAATTGAAAGCATTTTTGGTTGTTTTACGGAATGTTTCTTGTTCCACCTTTGGCACTATGATAAAGTGGGCGTCTCCTAACGGCTCGAAGGCTGGCAGTGATTGCCTGGAGGTTAGGGGCAGCAAAATAAAGACATTAGTTTTTTTAGGTTAGTTATGATATTTTGCGACAGCTTGCACAGGCCTCTTTCTTACTAGAAAGGTATGGTTGAAACAAAGATTCTGTGCACAATTGGAGCAGTGCATAATCTGTAGTATGTCCACATTCATTTACAAGGGCAATTTCTAGTTGGGGTGATACAGCTAAGCCTACCTGTGCTGCAGGATTATGAACTGTTTGAACACTAAAGCTGCGTTCTCACATGGCAATTTTTGTCGACCAACTTTCTGTTGAAAGTGAATTGAAACGTGAGAACACTCTTTCAACAAACTTGAATCAGCGTTCATCAATGATTTGTGGAATCGAACAAGTTGACCACCCTTCAACTTTTGGTCTTTCAACAGCTGTCAACTTGCTTAAGTCGTTCCATTTAGAGCATGTGAAAGAACAAAATTCCAAATTGGCACGCGCACGCATTCGTATTTTCATCGAATCGTGTTCCATTCCTTTTTTGCATTACATTTAAGGCGAATTTCGTATAAATACAGCAAGCATAATTTCGTATAAATACAGCAAGCATAATTTCGCTCGATGCAATAATCAACTGTAAGTTGCATACATTTTTGTTGAAATGTCTGAACAGAAATTGTACAATTATCGGTCAACATTTGTGGATCAATAACTGTTGATCGAATTTGTCGATCAATAACCGTTGATCGAATTTGTCGATCAATAACTGTTGGTCGGCAAAAGTTGACTCGTGGCACTGTAGCTTAACCCATCCAGTCCATGATCAACTAATTTTTTTTAAGGTTGTTTACCTTCGACTACTTTTGTCTCCAAATGAGGAGGCTTGAGATGTAGTGGGAGATGAAGTTTGTATCATTAGACTCTTTAAATATTATTTACAATGTTCACTAAGTGTCAATTTTTTATTTAAAAAACAATTCACGACTGAATGGTTTTGATAAAAAGGTTTCATCAGACTGTTCCATGATAATCAGTAAGCTTATATCGAAGTGCTAAATTGTCTCTTAAACCTCAAAGTTCAAGTGGTCAACTTGACTTTAAAAGCATCTCCAATTAAAATGGCGGGCTCACACCTTCAACGCTCTCCAATTTCCACTAAATTTAAGGATTAAAAAAGCAGTTTTTTTCACTGCTTTTTCGATAAAATCCATCTCTCTCGACCAGGAATTCGTGCATGGCGATTACTTTTGGCCTAAAAAACTCGAAACGTGCATTAGGAATTCTGGCCACGTTGACCGACTGCTAAATGATGGATTTCAGATGAGGTCCGGCAGTAAATCGATGGTGTTAATCCGCGATTAATATGCGGATCATAAATCCGAGCAGGCTCTAATTAGTGTAAATCTTGTCCCCGCTATCGTGTTTACAATGTCCCCCTTGTCCCCAGACGTGTTTTTCCACTGCTAATAATGCCGAGGGAGCTGTGTTAATTGGTGTTAATTTTTTATGACGCTAACGAAGAACTGACCGCTAGCTTGCCCAGCTTAGCCTCTGGTTAACGCTGATGAGCTGATTTTTTAACTGCTTGAACTCCTGGTTTTGCACCGTTTTAAAAGAGTGTTTGGTTTTACAACCTTGGCGTGAACGCTGTCTGTCGTCAACTTTTTCAAAGTCATTTTTAACCAACTTTCATACATCATAAAGTTCTGAAATTTGGCACACAGCTTAATTTTACGGAACATTTGATTTTGTTGAAATTTGATTGACCTGGGTCGTTCCCTTAACGAGTTATGGGCAATCAAAAGATGCTATTTTGAACGCCATGTTTTGGTTGTATTTTTTATTTCTCACAAATTGGCATTAGTTAATCTACATATAGTTCCTATATTTCTTAAAGAAAATAGCGTGATCAAAGACAAAAAACGTTTGGGAGGCATTATGATAATTTATTTGAGATATACTCAGGTATATTTCCTGCTCCAATTATGCTCGCACAATAGGTGCATCTAACTCTACTGGTCTAGCAGACAAGAATGACACGTGTCCTATCTCGGAATTCATAACTTTTATATAAATATTTTTTCGTTTTTTTTGTGTTTAACATGACCTAACTTAATCTAAAATGCAATTTCTTTATTTTTCCTGCCCCAGCAACAGGCAATCACTGCCAGCTTATGAGCCATTATGAGAAGCTCACTTTCTCAGTGTCTATGCTGGAGTAGGGCATATGCCGTAGTACAGCCCTTAACTCTTTACGCTGCCCTAACCATTTTTAAGAATATTTTTTATGAGTTTTCTTAACTAATGAAATAAAAACAGCCTCAGATGCAATTTGCCCCTGGTGAATTTTGTCACATTTGTGCAGCATTGTACGCGAGTATTTACTGTATGACGGAATTTTTTAAAAATATAAACACTGTTTGGGATCATGACCTTACATGTATTGGGATTAATGCCACAAAGTTAAGACCACCAAATTTCTGATGCTTTCTTACATTTTTGAACCAATTTTAAAACGCAAATATTTGTCAAATACAATTTGCTGTAATTCAATCTGCTAAATTGGATGATATGCAGTGGAACCCTTGCGTGAATTTTGAACCAATTTTAAAACGCCAATATGTATCAAATAAAGTTGACGGTAATTTATCCTGAGAAATTGGATGACATTGAACCCTTGTAAGAATTGTTACTCATTTTCACACTAAAAAATTAAAAGATGCACTCTATATTGTGTCCACAGACCATGCTGTGCTATTTTCACGATCTCACTGTCAGAATTATTCCGTGAATTATGTTCCCTCGAATTTACAGTAAACATTGCCCTACCTGGTGGGGTGTGCGATCTCCAGGTTGTCACTGATTTTTTGCCGCCAGGGGATGCCAATTAATCCAGACAGGCACATTACATTCCGTTTGGGTACCGTTCCACTTTGGCCTTTGACCCCGTCCACGCTGCCGAACTTTTAACTTCAGCCAGAGGTATAATAACACCGCACTCCGTGACACCTGAACCGAAAGTGGTGCTTCTGGATCAAACGCCGGGCCCCAAGCAACCCGCTCAGGTGGGGGTCGCGGAGGCAGCGCCCTCTGGCGACGCCCGCCGCAGTCTGGAGTTACCTCCACTCTCCCTGAAGTGGTGGGCGGGGAACGCACTCGAATTCCTCCAGTGTGCGGTCTGGAGACAGTGCAGGTGAATTTCACCAAACATTTAATCAGCACCAAAATGATGGGTTTTTGATTGCCACGTTTCTCCCACCACACATGGCTTATCAAAGGCGGTTTTGGGTAACTGAATACTGAATTTGACCAATGTCAAGTTGAGCCTTAATTGTGCACCTGAAGTGTGAACAGTTTGAGCATTAACCTTACCTTATCCCTCTTTGCACATTCCTTGTAAGATTCCTTGTGGCCTGCTTTCTGGAGCAGTCATTGTGGAAATTATCGAAAATGGAATCGGTCATAATGGGAGTTGAAATGAACTCTCCTAAATTACAGGGATAAATACCCCTGTAATTTTGCATAGGATATTGTGTCAGCTGACAGTTTGTAGCTAAATTCTCCATACGAGGTGTCTACCAGTCATGGAAAAATCTTGGAATTTAAATTCAAGTCTTGAAACGCATGGGAAAGTCATGAAATGAAATTAAATTCAGGTTGTGGAAGTCGTGGAAAAGTCATGAAATGTAATTAAATTCAGGCCATGGAAGTCGTGGAAATGTCATGGAATGTAATGAAATTCAGGTCATGGAAGCATGAAATGAAATTAAATTCAGTCCATGGAAGTCGTGGAAATGTCATGGAATGTAATGAAATTCAGGTCATGGAAGCATGAAATGAAATTAAATTCAAGCCATGGAAGTCGTGGAAAAGTCATGAAATGTAATTAAATTTAGGTAATGGAAGTCGTGAAATTTGCATTAGGGTCATGGAGTATTTGCCTTCCATTGATCCACAAAATAAAAACTTGAGTTACATTCATCATGTGTCATATGATCCAGAGTAGAGAATGTTTCTAAAAATCACTATTAAGTGAATACTTAAAACTTGAAATAACCCATATTCTAATAGACACTTGAAAGATTTTGAGGTCATGAAAAAGTCATTGAAAAGTGATGAAATTGCAATACCAAATCCAATAGGCACCCTCTGCTATAGCATGCATAACACCTGACGTCATAAATGGCCAGCACTTAAGCGTTGTATATTTCAGAACAGTTTGCTGGCATGCCTACTATCTGACGTCATAGAAGGTCAACTCCGAAGGGTTGTGTATGGTAGCTAGTTTGGAGCTTCTCTAGTATGCCTAATATCTGACGTCATAGATAGTCAACATTTAAGGGTTGTGAAAGGCAGAACACTGAATCTCACGTCATAAGTGGTCAACGGCTTTGGGTTGTGTAATTGTATTTCAGAACGGTTTGTAGCTTATCTATAGCATGCTTAGGATCTGACGTCGTCAATAGTCAACACCTAAGGACTGGGTTGGTCAGGACAGCTTGTAGTTTCTCTAAAACTAGCTGTCAGTTGGACACTGCAATAAATTTGTAGCAGATATATTTATCGTGATTAATAGTTCCAGTACAGTAGGCTATCCCATTTTTATTTATTAGAATTGCGCTTTTGACAGACAGTGGCCAATGGTTTATGTGAATCAAATTCAGCAGGGCAGCAAATGACCAATTACGCCCCTGGACGGCCATCTTGCAACATGCTGCTTTTCGTTGCCTTCCAACGCCCTCTACTTCCACAGCGTGTGTAACAGAACATCCACAAATCACGCTGGCACCGTGATGGACATTTTAAAATTAATATCGGATAGTTGCGCCCTCCCGCGGCCCCCACCCCAGTTACATAAACAGGAACAATGGCTACCTGAAGTGACGGATGTGCCATCTTTTTTCTTCAACGTGATGGACTGTCAGTGGTGTTTCAAGGAGCAGGACTCTAAAACAGAGGGGGTGGGGAAGGGGTCATCCTCTTCAGATGGGTGCACCGACCTTTCCTCCTCGGACCGATGCGACCCTCAAGATGGCCGCTCTCTAGTGAGGAAGTTGTCGAAAAATCAGTTTGATACGGTCCTTCCAAAGGGTGGAAATTAGCAATGTTTGGACGGCGGCCATCTTGAGACACTGGAGGCATTGGAACGCAGATATCTGGATATGTTTTCCGAATCCGTCTGGAAAACCTGGAAAAGCCTGGGAAATTAAGATGACCTGGGAAAAGTCAGGGAAATTCATATAATGCCTGGAAATTTGTTGTGGTACAGTCGAACTCGGTTGTAACGAGAAAATTGCCATAGCAGATTTGGTTTATGCATATTCCCATAGAATCCGTCACGGTTATAACGAGCATACTTCTCGGCTATAGCGAGCAAATTTTAGAAAATACGGTAACCAAATACACCAAAACTTAAATTATCCTTTGGGTTCTCAGTTCATATAGATATCGAGTTTCGAGTTAAGCACACATGTACTTGTGCCTGAAATCTATCGTTAAATCTATGGCTAATTTAGCTCTTCACGGATATAGCGAGTAACAGTTATAACGAGCAAATTGAGTCTGTCCCTTGATGCTCGTTATAACCGAGTTCGACTGTATAACAATATTGATTGGTATCAGTCTCAGAAAAATGCATGTAAGAGAAAAGCTGTATTTGGGATCTACTTTTTCTAAACAATGCATTATTGGTGATAATGATTTTGTTTTTTTAATTGCCTATGATGTTCCATTTTTTATGACATTTTTGTATGGATCTCATTTTTTTAAAGAATTGTATGAATAATAATATTTAAAAAAGAATATCACGTGCTATAGTTGCATGCCGCATGGTCGCCACATTGCATGGTCAGTACTTGACTATTCAAACTGAGCTCCACGTAACACCGGGGTTCCATCGAACTTCATGACAACTTAAATTTTAGAATTTAGTATTTTGACTTGTTAGGATGAGACGCGTTTACCTTAAATTGATTCACGAAACTCCCATGGGGTGAACTTGCCATTCTAATCGTTAGGCAATAAGGTGATTGCATAATAATGATGCGGATTAAATGCAAACTGATGAAAACTGATTGGCAAATGATGAAACCCTGAAGTTGGTCGCCATTTAGTTTTTAGACCTGCCCCTATGTCCCCCAAGAGTGATGTCATTCTTATACAATGTACATTTGCTAAATTGGTTTGAGGTGACTTAGTCTGATGACCTTTGTTTTTTTTTCTTTCCAGGACCAAGATCCTTTGGATGATGCGTTCAGTCCCCCACCTTGCTAATGTTATCGCCTCAACGTTGCCACAGCTACCAGAATACACGGTGTCATTAGGGTAGCAGCCCATAGGAGGGTGACCCTCCTACTTTGGGACAGTGGGCCGGATTGCGCGTCGAAGACATCGAGCCACAGTCCACTCATCCTTACGCGGTAGGTTTCAAATTCAGACATGGTCAGTATGTCCAGCATTTGGTCAATTGTGGTCGAGGAAAAAGACATGAAAGAAAAATCACACAACTTGGTTTGAGGTGATTTTGTCTGATGACCTTTCCTTTTTTCTTTCCAGGACCAACATTCTTTGGACGATGCGTTCAGTCCCCCATCTTTTAGTCCCAACGTTGCCACAGCTATCTGAATACATGGTGTCATTTGGGTAGCGGCCCATGGGAGGGTGACCCTCCGACGTTGGGTCTGTGGGCCGGATTGCGTGTCGAAGACATCGAGCCACAACTCGCTCATCCTTACACGGTAGGTTTCAGGTGGACCTTCAGACATGCCCAGTATGTCCATCATTTGGTCAATTGTGGTCGAGGAAGTCGACATGAAATAAATCATGTTAAAAATCAGTAAGCTTATTGTAGTCATCTTTCTGCAATCAGTTTTGAATGTTTTCCTATGAGGGAATTTAGGAATTTTATGGAAGCTCCTCTTGGCCTTCTACGTTCCGGTCCATAGCCTATATTGGTCCAGTCCATCTGGTAAACGCCTAATAAATTGGGTAAATGCATTCCAATATCTAATCATGGGAAATGATTTGGTTAACATTGGAATTGACTTTTGGCATATATTCACTTTGCATGGTGACTACCAACCTGGAAATCCTGGAAACCACCGTCTTCAGGGAGTGTTATATTCATCACGGAGAAATGGAAAACTCATGAATTTTGAATTTAAACCTGGAGATTTCAGAATCAAAATTATATTTTGTGTTCGTGCGTTATAATTTTGAGACATCGACACAAAACTGATTGACTATAATGTGTAACCAAGGCTACAATTCCCCTAAAATTTAGCATTTTAGATATAGTTTTTCTAAAAATGGCGCGTTCAGCACCCCTAAATTATTATCTTAACTTATCCCTTAAATTCAGCATTTTAGATTTAGTTTTTCAAAAAAGGTTGCGTTCAACATCCTTAAATTATAATCTTAACTTATGCATTGTTGGTGATTTAGTTTAAAGTAAAATTGGAATTGCAGTGTTCGGGAGACTAGACCTAAAATCCGTTATTTTTTATCATGTGTTTGTTCAACTTTCGTTTATGGAGCTAATTTCGCTCAATATTAATATTTCTGAAATTTTCAAAACGGTCAGAAACTGCTTTAGTGGTGATCCTTCATGACTAGGTGTCTTCCCGTGCTAATGCAGGGTGCTGCGGTTGAGTTTTGAATGTTTTTCGATAAGGGAATTTCGGATTTTAGGCAATCCCTCATGTCCATCTGTCTACCGCATGAGTTCGCTTCCATAATGGAACAGTTCAACCGTTTGAAAAGTAATTTATTGAATTTGTCGGTAAGCTCTAGATAAATTTGATGAATGCATTCCATCCCCTTACAATGTGGAATGTTTTAGTTGAAATTGGAATTGTCTTTAAATTTAACCTTGATCGATAATACAGATTTTATTCAACTGCATGATTTTCTTTAGCAGCAATGTTACTAAATGACCCCTTTTATTATTTCTCCCGCAGATGATGCCTACACTTCAGTTGATGCCTACACTTCAGTTGATGGTCATCCCAATCTTCAGAGGCCTCGTTAGCGACCTTTGGATGGATGGTTGCTTCAGTCCTCTTCAGAGTGCCTCATCGGGTACGGCGCCGGGCGTATGGCGTCCTCCTTAAGGGGGCGCCTAGGTAGCTGAACTACCGCCTGCAATGGTCGGGCTCAGGCACCCTGACAACAAACAGGTCGATCCACGTGCGTTCGTTAGGACACGGCTGGTCTCGTGTTCGGCGTTATCGCAGCCCTGATGGGCCCTCTGGATAGGTTGAGGCGGTCATTCAACCTCTGGAAGCTTCGTGGACCTAATCATCGGGTTGACTCATCGAAGACATCAATCGCAAGTACAAATAAGTACTCTAAATGCCCTGGGACCCTCTTTTTGCCATAATGGTAAAATGATTATTAGGGTTAAAAACAACGTGTTTTTTTACATACAGTGATACTTCAGATATCCGGTAGGAATCGGGCCACAGGTGTGGCGGTTAATCGAATGGTCGGTTAATGGAATCCATAATTTCAGTGGATGGATATATTCTATTATCCAAATGTCTTTCACTACTCCATCAGATCAGAGTTTGAGTCAGATGTAGCTACCTAGGTACTCCATCAGACTCTGGTTAAGTGGGGTCAGGTGCTCCAAAAAACACAAAATTACCATCCATGACCTCACCAGGTCATATAAGTACCAACTCAACTCGAGCTAAGAGTAGAGTCCTGTGTAGATGTATCATTCCCAAATTACAAGTCATTTTCAAATCAACACCAAGTATTTAGTCTGTTCTGTGCTTATCTAAATTTGAATTAATATCCATAGGGGTTTTACACCAAAAAATCACTTTTAAAAAATTACCAACTCAACTCGAGCTAAGAGTAGAGTCCTGTATAGATGTAGTTTACCAATCATTCCCAAATTAGAAGTCATTTTCAAAGAAACACCAAGTATTTAGTCTGTTCTGTGCTTATCTAAATTTGAATTAAAAAATTACCAACTCAACTCGAGCTAAGAGTAGAGTCTTATATTATATAATGTAGTTTACCAATCTAAATTTGAATTAATGGCCATTGGGTTTCATTCCTCTTAGTGCATGTATTTGCTCGTTACGTGCTCGTTACTAGTTAATGATTTTTAAAATAATAGTTAATAGAACTTTCTGAGTGCTGTGCGAGTTGATGCCACAAAATTGTATTACATTTTTGTAAAAATATTTTGTCTTCCTTTAAAAAACATAGTTTTTGGTGGTTCGTGTTTCGTAATATACCGATGGTTAAACGAGTACCGGATAATCGAAGTTTCACTGTATTTAGTTTAAAAGATAAGGGCAGCAACTTCTAAAAAGCTTAGAATGAATTTACGTAGGTTTTTACACATTTTGCTTGAAACTTTAGTGGGCAGCAAATTTCTGGAAGTCCAAAATCTTAACATTTAAACGTGTTCAGACATGTTTAATTTTAATAATAAGTATGAAGTGTAAGGGAAAAGCAATATTAGGTTTGAAAACAACACGTTTTTACTTATTTAGGTTAAAAGTTGAGTGGTCAGCAAATTCTAGAAGCATATCTTTTACATAAGTATTTGGCATATTTAGTTTCAAAGTTGAATGGTCAGCAAATTCTAAAAGTTAAAATCTGGACATTTAAATATTTTCTATTTCCCGGGGAAGTCCTTTGCACGTGTGTTGCTTGTTTGTTTGTGCTTGTCCCATGTTTTGTGTCATTTTGAAAGCCAGTGATTCGCCCCTGCCACAGAGCCATTCTAAAAAGTGTTTAGGGTGACCAGTGGTCAGTTGGTGCTAGCACCACTGGTCAGTTGGTCACAGCCGTCTCCACCGGCTTAGCTATTCGTTCTAGCTCACATTGAGCAACATTAAGGCTCTGCCAGGGTTTTTGTCATGATAGCACCCCAAAGGACCTGTCACCATTGCAAATCAACTTGTTGCAAATTGCTACAATATCCTTTTGAATCGCTTTGCACTGTGTTTTAATAACTTGTTTATGCCATTTATGCGAGTTTTCAGTGGATCCATTTGTCCCCTGACCCTTTTCATTTTATTTCCCCAAATTTAACTTTAACATAATACATTCACGCGTGCCATTGCACAGAGGCACGCACCAAACACTTTACACATTTTTGTTAGGACATACAACAGTCACGACAACACCCAAAAACGACCCCCCGCGAACTCGCGACACGTTGGCAGTTCCCCCTAGATTCTGCCAACTTAGCTCTTAGCTGATACGGGTCAGGCTCGCGCGCTTAGGGTTCAGAGGTTAGGTAGCTGAGTGTTTAATTTGCTTGTTTGCTATTTCTCGTTGCTGTTTTCGTTGTTTCGTTGTTGAATCACTGGCTTAGTGCATTTGTTGTTTATTGAATTTTGTGCATTTGAAGTGTTTTGTTGCATTATGTACACAACGTGAGAAAATATTGCGCTGCGTTGATACTCGGACTTAAGTGCGACTTAAACGTTTTAAGTCGCGCTTACCACCTGTGCTGTAATCGTTTCTGAAATGGGCGCAGCTCACTGGGTGACTGGGTCCATTTCTTCTACCGTGAGATTAGTTTTTAAGTCGCTCTTAAGTGGTGCGTGGAGAACCACCTAAGAGCTTAAGCAGGACTTAGTATTCGCGAATGACTTATGATAAGATTCATGCATGCAGGTTGCTGCATTTAGGGATGATTTAGTTGTTTCATTATACGCTATATAAGTTTTTAGTTATACCTAAGCTTAATTGGTTTCTGTTTGTTTACTTTACTAATTTTTCTATTTTGCTAATTTCTATATTTTATTTCAGCATCCTAGCGTGGAGCGCCAAGCTTTCTTGGTTATCAAAATCTTGTTTTAATCGCCATTTTGACTTAATTTAAATTTGGTGCAATCCACCAGCTAACTTTTTAACATTTAACGCATGTTGCTGCTTTTGATTCTCCAAGAAGCATTAGCTAATTGCTTGTTTTTTTCCGTTTCATTTTGTCAAAAATACACACCAACAAATTTGAAAAATCTACATTGGCTGCTGTGGCTGGACAGTATCCATCATGAAGGACCTTTGTGTTTTTAGGTAATAAGACGTTTTAATCGAACACTGTCCCAAATGTCGGCAATTTCAGCGGTTAAGTGTAATTGCTTACTCAAATCATTTGTCTTGAACCAAACCAACACTAATTAACTTTGATGGCCCACATAAAAAATAGTTGGACGCTGGATTCAGTGTGAAATAATCTATAATGGTATCGTGCAAAGAAACATTTGCTTTGCTATTAAGCTTTTATGCTACGCGTATATTTTGACTCTTGGACCTGTTATTATGGTTTTTTGAAAATATGGGTATTGGGCGTTTTGAGAACGTCTTGGACCAAATTGACTGTTGTGGTTTCTTTCATTCTACAGCCAAAGTTCATGCGTTCTTTTATTATTATTTTTTTCTTTTATTATAATATTTTCTTCAATAATCAATGCTATTGCTGACTTTTGGGACACTGTTAAATACTTAGCATATTAAGTTAAACTTAAGTATTTAATTAGTACATGAATCATAAACAAGGCACATGATATGGTTGACAGTGAGAGTACTAATTCAGAGTTTCCACTTTCTGGAAAGACCGTGGAAATGAGGGGATGTTGGGGAAATGAAAAAGTGTCAAGGAATTCGTGGCAATATCAGCCAATTGATTAGTCATCATCTTATATAAAAACTTGAGATAAACCCCACCAGTTTTCTTACTTGAAAATATCATGTCAAATGTCATGGCAATGACTGAAACGTTATCAGGAAATGTCCGGGAATCGACCGAAAGTTATCAGTGAAATGTCATAGAAATGACTGAAATGTTATCAGGAAATGTCAGGGAAATCGACTTGAGAATTTGAGTGGTACCCTGTCATAGATACACATGAAGACAATTGTCATATTATTTGTACGGTCATGTAATAGCCTGCCTTTGTAAAGCCATGTAAAAGTCTGTAATAGACATTTACGTTTGTCAATAGTAATATTATTTGTGAAGGAAAGTCGTGTAAATGTAGCGTTTTTGGTATCATGAGACTGCTTTAAGATAGACTTAAGCATGACTTAAACATTTTAAGTCACGATCGTTTCGGAAATGAACGCAGCTCGCTGTGTGACTGGGTCACGTGATTCCTGAAACCATTTTCCATCTGGCCTGGCCTATGGCCAGATCCACCCTGACTGGGAGGCAAGCACGTGACTTAATTGGCCCTACATGTAATGTGATAATGCATTTGATCCACAACGAAATGTTTGTTTTAAACTGTCAGGAAATCGTGGCAAGTTTAACCAAGAAAACATTGTTTTAAATTGCCTAGATGGAAATTTTGCACCCCCTGGAAACCCTGGAAAGTCAGGGAAATTTAATCCAGGCTTCGGCCAGACACTCTGTACATAGCTTTTGTTGGTGCATGGGTGTCGTTTCGCAAGCTTGACCGATGACCCCCGTGGCCCTTGGCGCTGCTGTCAGGGTGCGCCACTATCGGGAGCGCCATCAGCCATTACTAGGCCAACGGTGTCGGGCGGACAGGGAGGTGCACCTGTAGAGTGCAGACACTATGGTAATTTCAAATTCCGTCAGGACCGCACTATCACCGAAACGTTGACATTTATTTAATGGGGAATTGATATCTGATTTTCGAACCTATAAAACTTGCCTCCATTGTGTGGTGAGAACTGGAGCAGCCGCTAGGCTGGTTTGGAATTTAAGGCGCGAACTTCATTTGACGGCCATCTTGGAGATTCAAGACAAACATTTTTCTTGAGATTAACGAAATCAACGACATTGTTAGATGGCATCGGGGTCAAGATGGGCTAAAGTCAGACTGACAACGACAAGCGTTTTAACGTTAGTCCATAATGCATCTGAGTCTGATAGAATGGTCTATAGACTCGGTTTGGAAAACATGTTTAGAATGGCGTCAGAACATGCCTCCATACGTGGTTAAGGACATACTTTGTATTTTTTCTGAAATGGACATGCACTTGTTTATGGCATAACTTGATCTATTCCATAGTCTATTAATTTCACAACAGTCACCATCAGTCATGTCATGTGGTCGGGAAATTAAATGTACATGTACCTTGAAAGCAACATGTACTGTATGTGCTACGGAGTTGTTATTTATGTTATTTATGGCACTTATTTATGGCATGACTTGATCTTCTGTCTTCCATTCCATATTGTGTTAATTTTACCGCACTCAGCATCAGTGATGCCATGTGGTTTGGGAAAATAAATGTTCCTTGAAAGCAACATGTAGTGAATGTGGTACAGATTTGTAGCGTTTTTTGCTGAAATGAACTACACAGTGAGCTACACAGTCCAAATACTCCCACAATTTTATACTGCATTTCAACTCTAGTTGACTAGAATTCATTAATGACCTTTGTCCTTCATTTTTGTTTTGCTTTTTCGAATTTTTGTCTTTTTTTGTATCTAAACTAAACAAAACTTACCTAAAAATGTAATCAAGCAATCACTGCCAGCCTACGAGCCGTTAGGAGAAGCCCACTTTCTCACTATTGTGAGCATTGACTATTCTGTAGTGCAGCTCGTGTAATTTGATTTGCATATCAATTTGCATCAATTTGATTATCAATTTGATTATGTTCCATCATGGAAAGCATGCAGAGTAGATTTTAACTTTTACTCATACGGTGAAGAAGGTGTTTCCACAGTATTATTGAAATAAATCATTTTATCATTCAGGGATAAGTACAAATATTCGGTAATGAAAACTTAAGGAAACATTCTAATTCATTTCAGCCTTAATTTTGGTAATCCTTTGTGAGAAACACAGGGGGGCTATCAGCAAAGCATTGATTCGAAATAAAATACAGAACATTTGCAAAAGTATAGGGATGCTAGAATAATAACCCTCCAAGTTTAAGACACTTTGAACTCGTTCACGATGGAATGCCATGTTTTCCGCCATTTTAATCATTTATTTTAATGCATATCTTTTGTCGTGTTCCTTATCTTGAGGGTTACCCCCCGCTTGGGAACTCTGCACATGAAACCCATTCGGTAAAAGCGAGCGTAAATTATGAAACGAGGTACATGCAAGTACCCCTATGGGTACGTTTTGCCAAGTTTTTATTGTCTTTTGAGCAATTCTGAAGTGACACCACTATTTCGTTTGAATTATACATTGTTAATATATTGATAAGGTTGGGCTTTATGCAGCGCCATTAGGAAGTTGTGACTGTTTTCGACTTCGAGAATTGGGTAGTTTCCACAAAACCAGATTGCAAAGTGATTGTGAGACTGACTGTAAAGTGATGATATTTGTTCTAAATATAGTATAACCAGTTTGCTGCTCGTTAGTTTATTTGCAAACTGGTTAACCTGATCGTAAATTTGTTACTTACCGCTGTAACTCGATGACAAATCTGAAATATACACGGTGTTCCAAAGTCAACAGCAAAAGGAAAACTATCCTTTCGACCAGGCTTTATGCCAGTTTATCCTTGTGGAACTATAAGTGCTATCAATTGACAATTAGTTGGCAACCACTAAGACTAGTAAAAAATTAATAAAGAAACTTCGAAATGAAGTCTCAATTTATCAGAAGGTTTTGTGACCACAACCTGTTTTCATCAGTTAACAATCAGGTTTCATTAATTCGCAATAATACTTCAGTAGTATGCAATCAGTCTGCATCCGTTCACAATAATTTTTCGTGAGCTTGAGTCTGTTTCCATAGGGTTGCGATCTGGTTACATCATTTTTAAATCGGATTCAATCCATTTCAATTCAACTAAGTACCCATGACATCACGAAATATCTGTTTACGATTATTTTACACCATCTTTCCTGTTTACAAGCAGGTTTCATCAGTTTGCAATTAGGTTTCATAAGTTAATTGGCAATCAGATTTCATCAGTTTTGTCCTATTTTGATCTGGTTATCGTCCGGTTTCATCTGTTTGCATCAGTTCACAATCAATCTCCTTAAGTTTTTCTGGTATCATCATTATAGTTTTCAATCAGCAGACATCACGTAATATCAGTTAACTATTACTTTGCACCATCTTTCCTGCTTACAAGCAGGTTTCATAAGCTTGCAAGCGCAGGTTTCATCAGTAGGCAATCAGTACGTTTCGTCAGTTTTGTCTAATTTTTTTTCCGGTTGTCATCAGCTTGCAGTCAGACTTTATGAGCCTCAATCCGATTTCATCTGTTTTGCATCAGTTCACAATCATTTTCCATAAGTTTACAATCTGTTTTCATCAGTTTACAATTTGTTGTCATTTTGCACCATCTCTCTTGTTTACAAGCAGTTTTCATCAGTTTGCAATCAGGTTTCTTCAGGTTGAACCTGGTTTCATCAGATGGCATACAGTTTTCATCAGTTTTTTTCAAATTTTAATGCGGATTTGATCAGCTTGCTATTAGGTTTTATTAGCCTTAATCAGTTTTTATCGGTTCAAAATTATTTTTAACCAGTTTGCATTCGATTTTCATCGGTTTGCAATCAGATTCCAGCAGTTTACAATCAGTTTTCATCAGTTTACAATCAGTTTTCATCAGTTTGCAAGCACTCTTCATGAGTTCGCGACCGATTTTCAACGGTTTTGTCCTGTTTTTTCATCTATTTTCATCGGTTAGCAATCAGTTTTCGTCTTATTTTTTGATGCTACAAAAGTCCAGAAATCGTCGGACGTGATATCTTCAAGCAGCCTTCAAGCTCTTGATTCACGGATCTCGTGCCTCCAGTAAATCCATCTTCTGGGCAGCCAGGCCACCACGTAAACAGTTCAGAGGTCAAGAGGTTCCGGAATCTGGACAATTTCCTTCCCACTGCCTACCTTGGCCTAATTCATCGGCTAGCATAAAGACGCCAGTTCAGAGGTTAAGGTGACCCAACCAAGCTCAGATTAACCCCATGGAGCGACATCTTGCAGATTACAAAAGAGTTTGGAATTTAATCCTTCCAGAGCCCAGGGGCTCGGAAACGAACCCACTACCAAAACTTGTCTCGATTTTAAGGTGAACCCCATCGAGATCTTGCGCACTCAATCATGCGCAAGCTGCTGCCGTCCAATTTGGCGTCAGGCGTGGGGAGGTCATGGGGGAGAGGTCAACCACCATTGCGGTAATCTCACGATGGAAAACGGTGTGCTCAAACGTGTGGCTTGATGACCAGTAAATCATGGCTGCCGTTGATGTAACTCAAGTGATTAGAGCACCATAGGTTGAGCATGTGCTCGTTTTGGAGCATAAATCATGGGCCATCCATGGGGCAACTCCAATATTTTTGTAGCGTAGTAAGGGGCACTCAGAGAAATGGACAAAAAAAAAATAGGTGATTTATGGGAATCGAACCCGTGTTTTCGGAATTGAGGGTAAAATCGCGTTTGGGCGACGAGAGAGCTTCACTTCATGTAGGCACTGTGACCTCAGTGCTGCCTAATGTCACGGTAATGTCACGGCATGCTGTAGTCGATTGTTTATCAATGGTTATTTCGATCATCAAGGTTTGAAATTGCTGGCAAAAACAGATGGTAGTCTACTGAACTGTTTCCCTCAAATGTTTCCTCCATGTCGGAGATGTGGAAACATGTTGAGGAAATCTGTAACGAGAAACATGTGCCTTTCATGAAATGCAGGGATCGAGTCATTTACAACAGGTAGTACATACTGTACATGTATCTGATGATATGGAATTGTTTGAATGTACAGCAGCTGTACACTATAATTACATGTATTAGTATGGTTCCTCCATTACTCCCTATTTAGTTTTATACGCGTCCACTTGGTTGATCATATTGCAGTCTGTTTTTCACCTTGCTAACGTCACGTGGTTCGTTTGTGAACGACATAATCCAATCAGACATTTTGAATGATGTTTGCTCACCTACTGTATGGTTTTAATAGTAGACAATGGATAAATGACGTATGTTGCAGCCGCATTTGTATGTGTGGTACTAGGTCCGGGATTTGATATACATATAGCTAGACGTACTACCAGATCTTTTAATAACCTTTCCAACATTTGCAACTAATTTTACCAATTGCTTGGAAGCATCGGTGAGTATGCAAATGCAATTTTTTTTTGTAACTCTATCAGTCTCTATGAATGCTAGAGTCATCGCATTAAGGTAGCGGAATACGTGTATTGGGCCCTCAAATGACAACGTACCCTAACATCCTATCCAAGTGAACACTGACCAAGTTATTCTCAAAGTTATCCGAAATACAAATTGTGATGATTTTTAAAGGGAGATTTTGAACGGTTTTTAACGTTTTTTAAAAGCGCTGCGAATATTTAGGGCAGGTTTTTTTTATGAAAAAATAGACCGCCAGTAAAGTTCTGTGGTGGACTTTTCTTTTCCTGAAATATTAGTAATTAGGGTGAAATTTGTTTGAAAATTGGAATACAGAAAATGAACTTTCTCTAGATCGCAAGCTTCCCAGGGAAAGTTATATATAAGTTAATTTCTTAGGGAACGAGCCATTTACAACAGGTAGTACACATCTGATGATATGAACATTTTTAGAATATACAGTAGCAATATACTATAATTACATGTATTAGTATGGTTCCTCCGTTTCCCCCTAGGTAGTTTTGAATGCATCCACTCGGTGAGCATATTGCAGTCTGCTTTTAACCTTGCTAACGTCACCTTGTACGTTTGTGAACGTCAAATTCCAATCAGACATTTTGAATGATGGTTGTTTGCACATATGTTTTTAATTGCAGCCGCATTTGTATGTCTGGTACTTGTTCCGGGATATACTGTATATAGCCGTTTGGTATAAACCAAAAATAGTCAATTTTTGCCCATATACAGGTATGTAGTTTTGATATTCATATATATATTTTAAGAAAATCCATAAAGCGACATTTTCTGGAATACCAAACCAAAAATGGTCAATTTTTGGCCAAATTACCACTAAAATGTGACAGGTGTCACATAAACTACGTATTTTCGGGTACGACCTTTCATTATGTTTACGGGACAGTCATGTCTTTCGGCAGGGCAGATGTACCTGGGCAGGGCAGATAGAACTGTAGTGTTGTCGTCTGCTAATATCCCTTTCGATGAGTTTCCCCTATATAAAGCATTACTGTATAACCGTTTGTTAGTTGGCGCGTATACGAGCGTAACACTAAGATAGCGACCAGTTGTCCCTATATAGTTGTCCCTTAAAAGAACCACGAATGTTGTACTTCGGAATAGGTCCTGCTGAGGCATAGACACTACGTAAAAAGTGGACTTCTCCTAACGGCTCGTAGGCTGGCAGGGATTGCCTGGCGGTGAGGGGCAGCTTGATCAGGTGTCAGCTTAGGTCGGCTTAAGAATATTCCGGTTTCATTAGCCGCATGAGACACGCAGGAAATAAGCCGTTAAACCTAGGGTAAATTTGTCCGTTTCTGTTCAGCAGCCACCAATTCGGACAACCAACTGACACGATGAGCACCTTCATCGGCCATGCTTTTCCAGGTGTCGTGTACCTGGTGCTAGCAACGTGGTGGACCATCAACATCTTCAAGCGCTTCTTCGCATCCAAGGGCAGGGACGGGATCCCGTACCGAAGCCAGCCCTGGTACCCCGGCCCATTCGGTGCCACATTCCCCAGCGAAAGCGCCCTGAAGATCATCGCTGGTTTCATCGGCATTACCGCGGAGGTTGTGGCCTACCTCCAGAACGACAGCTCCGACCGGATCAACATATACATGACGCACATAACCATGTATTTTTTCGTTCTCCTGAACGCCGCCATGGACCTGATGAAATCCAAGGGGTTTCCGCTACCGGACGGCGTCGAAGCCGCTACTGGTGTTCTGTGGCTTGGAGTGCATGGCTTCTTGCTCTCCAGCCACCTGCACGATGGACGCCCCATGCTCGATGTCGTCGTCCACCGCTACCTAGTTTACGCCTACTCTGCCGCGGTATTGAGCGTACTCCTGGAGATGTGCTACTGCGATGCCGTAGTCACGTCCCTGGCAAGGGCCTTCTTCGTGCTCTTGTTGGGCACGTGGTTGTGCCAGCTGGGGTTGATCATCTACGCCCCGTTTCCGGGAATGCGGAAGTGGGACATGGACAACCACGAGCAAGCCATGCTGGCAACTCTGATCTTCACTTGGCACATGGTGGTCAACTTGGTCCTCATGATGCTGGTTGGGGCTGCAGTCTGGTTTTGCGTCAGACGTGGCCAAAGGTTGAACCATGTCGGCTATCATCTCATTAAACCAGAACTGCCAGTGATGTCAGTGTCTGGCAAGAAGTCCAGCGAGCCGACGGAATGTGCTTGACCAGGTGGACAGGTCAAGATGACTCATGAACTGTCATGTCTTCCAACCTGGAAACCGCAAGGAATTTATATACAACCTGCATGGAAAACACGGAGAATATTGAATCGCAAACTGGAAAACTCAGGGAATTTTGAATTGAAACCTGGAAAAATCGGTTAATTTTGAATTAAAATCTGGAAAACTAAAGGAATTTTAAAATTAAAGCCTGGAAAAATCAGGGATTTTTACTTAAAAACTGGAATTTTTCAGTATCAAAATTGTATTTAGTGTTTCACTGTTTGTTCGTTATAACCATAGCCTCTACATGTAATCAGACTATCACTCGAGCATTTCTATTTGACAAAAATGCCGCGTGATGGCGCTACTGACCGACATACATGTACTTTCAAGGCAAGCCAGCTGACTATTTTCAAACTGCATATGCGCCAAAATCAAATACACGAAACATGGTTCCCCCGGGGCCCAGACTTGAAAGACCTGGAAAGGTTAGGGAAAAGAATTCAGGGAAGTTCAACAAGTCAATAATACATTTCACTTAGATAATTATTAGTTGACAGAAAAACCTAAAATTCGGTTGAAATTCCTGAGGAAATTATCAATTAAAAAATAACTAATCTGAATTTGTTGTTTCCTTATGAAAATTGATGTCTATCTTCTGTTTGTATAAAATAAGCAACCCTCGAACTTAATTTCTGACAATATTAATGTTTTTTGAAATTAACAAAATGTTCCAAAATTGCGCTTTATTCTACAGTATTCTATGCATTACCCCAATAGCAGCAACAGTGGGTTACTATACCCATATACTTTATATGTTATTGATTATTCGGTTAATGGGTGGTTGATTGTTGGTGATCTAGTCAATTTAAAAAAACACCTCAAAAGGCACATTTTTTTCAAAAACCTGACCTAACCCCCCCTTCCTAATATTTTTGACGGCCCGTACGGAACTACCCCTTAGACCTCCAACTCAGATTTGCTCGTGAATGTGAAGATGTATGAAATTTGTCGTTGTTTGTAGATAAATAAAATATTTTTTGTGGCTAATGGACAACCGTTGCTCAGACTGTCATGATTTTCTTGACCCCCACCATTGTGACGCAACATTAAATTAAAAAAACAGGCGTTCTTCTGCTTGTGGCACACCGATAAATATCACGTTACGGTTATTTATGGATTGCTCCGACGTGGTGCTATGGGGAACATCGGCGTGATTAATCTGGATTTTTGGACAGTGTCTCCGACCATCGCTCGGGTTTCTCCCTACCTGGGGAACGCCCTTTCCCATTACCTGCATCGGTTTTTGGGGGGAATTTGGGCAGCCTCAGCGAGTCTCCCATCGATAAGATCGCCCATATTCTCCCAGACGGGTCGTTTCTGGCTGGATCGGGTGACCACCCCCTCCCCGTACCGTTTCGCATTAAAATCGGTCATTTCGCGAAGGCCGTTGACCTCCCCCAAATGGATAACCCCCGTGACCCCGCGGACGGTGATTCAGATTGGTCACTAGACAGCACGCCTAACACTTATGGAACATCCTTGCCCCACAACAGATATGGGGACGTTCAAGTATTATGCCATAATCTTAGTTAGTGACCTTCTGGGGGTGGGTGGAGGGAATGATGACAGTGGTAGGGGGAATCA